>PVKU01005620.1:8663-119778 GCA_004027475.1 Anoura caudifer | reverse complement strand
ACCTCCCCCTCCCCCTCTTCCTGGTGGTTCTGGAATCCCCCCACCCCCTCCATTTCCTGGAGGCCCTGGCATTCCTCCACCTCTGCCAGGAATGGGTATGCCTCCACCTCCCTCCTTTGGATTTGGAGTTCCTGCAGCCCCAGTTCTGCCATATGGATTAACCCCAAAGAAGCTTTATAAGCCAGAAGTGCAGCTCCGGAGGCCAAACTGGTCCAAGGTGAGAATTTCTGTCCATTTCTTCATCAGTACCTATTCAGAAACCACTTCACTTTCCTACTTCTACTTTGTGCATGGTTGGGCTTCCCCTTCTTGAGGCTTGTATCTGTCTGTCTCAGTGCCACTCATGCATATGTATATTCAGCAGATACTAGGTGTCTCCTATATACTAGACATCACTTTAGAGAGTTCTTTGGGTCCAAACTGCTACAAAACCTAAACTTAAGTTAGTAGTGGTTTTGGCCTTTGAGTGCCAGGGTAACACAGTTTGATAATAGGCATTTCACCAGTCTGCAAAGTACTGATAATTTTGCTGATTTCAAGTGGTGGATTATGGATACAGCCCCCTACCTCCACCCTTCAGTAAATGAGCTACACACAGGATATGTTTCCATGACACAGTATTGTTCCCACTGTGTATCGGAGACCCCTGTGTTTCTGCACCAGCCTTTTGCTTCCAGAAACCACGTTAGGGATTAGAAAATGAATGAATTTGATACAGTTAGCCAAATTGATGGGACAATATGTGATGTAGAACGAGATGTGACATAAGTGTTAATGCTTCTAAAACTAGTGGATTGAAGGTTAGAAGGAGGATCCATAGCATAACTTGAATAATCATCAACAAACAAAGTGGAAGCGTCATCTGATTTCATCAGGAAGAGCACAGCTGTTGTCAGTACCTCATGTCATTCTTGCTCTGGTGGGACAGTGCTGATAACTGGCCAGCCACTGCTTGCATCTTCATCGGTTTTCTCAGGTGGAAAGTACGGGCTCACCTTAGTAACTGTTAACACCCTGCCTGTATCCACAGTTTGTTGCTGAGGACCTTTCGCAGAACTGCTTCTGGACAAAGGTGAAGGAGGACCGCTTTGAGAACAATGAACTTTTTGCCAAACTTACCCATGCCTTCTCTGCCCAGACCAAGAGTGAGTCCCTTCCTCTTTCATGCAAAGGGCCAGCGTAAGACTTAGAATATTTTTTAAGTGGATTTCCCATTCCTTTTCCTTCCCTGGGTGGGGGTTGACGAGAGATGGGGTTTCAATTAGGAAGAAAATACAATATTTTTATATTCGGGGGATCCTGGGTTTGGGAAAGGAAACTGTTGCATGTAGGTTGGTATTTCCCCCCACCCTCACCCCAGTTTTTTTGCAGGTAGGTATTTTATGTCATTATAACTTGATATGAGATTAAGGTGACAGAGCTTAGCCTGGGCCCATCCTCATGATGCTCTTGAACTGATTCTGGCACCGACTTCAAGGTGCTATCTCCAGACCTACACACATAATTGATAAGGGTTGGGCAGAATCTTTAATAGGTCAGGTGGTTCGGCGACTGTCTACAGTAACAACAAAACATATGTGATTCATTTTCTTTCTTCTATTTCTTTCCAATATCTGATATTTTCTCCTTTTTGGACCTTCGCTCCTGCAGCATCAAAAGGTAAGAATATGGAAGAGCCTTTTAGTTGGGTCTCTTGAATATTAGAGAAAATCAATGTAAAGGAATTTCTCTTCAGAAAATTGAAACTAGCATGGGGCTTGACTTCTCTTTTGCTAGTTTTTGGGGTTTTGTTTTTGTTTTTAAGAGTACAGGAGGAGCAGTAGCTGTGATGTTAATTGACAGGGAAAAAATTAAGCTATCGTATCCTTATTTGTTCTTTGGAAGGTGAGGGACAAATTCAATAATAATACCATTATCTTACATTTGTGTTGTGTTTTATAATTTTCAAAGTGTTTTAACCTAACGACCTATTTGACCTGCAAAGAAGCCTTTTGAGACAGGCAGGATGTATATTATCTCCACTCTGTAGAATATATGAACTGAATAGTTAGGTAGCTTGCCCAAGGTTATATAACCAGATCCAGGAGTCTTGACTTTTGGTTCTTTCTTTTATATAATTCTGGTCCATTTTTTCATATACATTCTTCTTCACCTTCATATCTTCACCTTTATTTTAGTATTGCTGATCTTTCTTGCCCTCTTCTTTCACTTCCTAATTCTTGTGGGTTTTGTGCTCTTTTAATATGCCTTGTGATAATTTTATGTTTCCATCTTCTTCTAGCTTTTTTGTTTATTTAGAGGTTTATTATTTATTATAAATGCTCCAACTAAGGAGCATTCCCTCCACCCCTGCCTAGTAAATAAGCATTTTAAAAGACGATTATTATGTTTTTCCCTAAGTGATCTAATGGGACCAGGCTACACTTTGTTCTAATAAGGAGGCTGACAGATTGCTGGGTGCCTTTGGCGACTGGTAGTTACATGGAGGTATAGGAGTATAAGATCACAGTGCCCAGGCCTGTCTTGCCCGAGCTTTCAGGGCAGAGTGCCTTTTCTTCTAAGAGAGCTTTCACCTTCCAAACTGAAGTCCAGCTCAGGGAATTACTTTTGCCCTCTTAGTTCAAAATGCTGTGGTAATGATCACTTACACTGCTGTAGTACATCCACAAAGACTAGTTGACAGTGAACATCAAAATCAAATGATTTGCTAATTCGTAAGTTCACAGAATCTATCGCTGTATTGGCCTCTGGAGTAAGTCCCTTTCTTGTGGCCCGGCTCTGGGTGCCACTGCAGATGTACACTGCCTGGGCCCCTTTCCTCCCCACCCTTCTTTTGTCCTGTATGTTTGTATTCCCATTGATTGTAGTGGGGTTTCCTGCGGTTTGGTGGTTTTCCTTGGTGTTATATTCCTAAGACCTTATCTCATTTTTTTGTTATTTTCAATAGTGTAATCAAACTTATTAATGCTCCTTTAGCTCTCAACTTTGGCCCTGGAAACAACTTTCTATTCATTGAAGGTTCTAACTTCCTAACAACTTTGGCTTTTTGTTTTCTTAAATTATTCTTAGAAATCTCTATTTTTTTTTTTAAGGCTTATCTATTGATTGATTTTAGAGAGAGGCAAGGAGAGAGAGAAACATATATACGTTGGCTGGGGATCAAACCCATAACCTTGGTGTTTTGGAATGATGCTCTCACCAACTGAACTACCCAGCTGGTGCAGAAATCTCTGTATCTTAATTTGAAAAGAATAAGTATGAATTTGTCCATTTAGTTTATTGGCAGTATGGATTTTTATTTAGTTAAAATCATCACTAGATTGCTCCTGTTTTGATGAAGGAAATTTGTAACTCGTCTTTAAAAAAAAAAAAAAGATTTTATTTATTTATTTTTAGAGAGAGGAGAAGGAGAGAAACATCAATGTGTGGTTGCCTCTCACGTGGCCCCCACTAGGAACCTGGTCCACAACCCAGGCATGTGCCTGGGCTGGGAATCGAACTGGCAACCCTTTGGTTCACAGCCCATGCTCACTCCAGAGCTATACCAGCCAGGATTAGTCTTTATCTTAGTCTGTAAGTACTTTTACTTTTAGGTAGGACTTTCAGGTGTTAAACTGGCACACTGTCTTAATTTCCCATCTTTTCATTAGGAAGCACTAAGAAGATGTTCTTGAAAATTATGAAATCATGAGCAATTTTCCAGATACCTAAATCTTAGTCATTTTAAGAAGCTCCTAGAAGAGATGTTTTTCTCGTCAACTGTAGTCATAAGTAATCTAACTAAGTAATCTATCAACAGTTATCAACAGATAAACTTTAACAGTTAATCTGTAACACTCGATGCAACACAGCTCCCTGCTCTCTCTAGCCACGCCACATCTGTTTTCATTCATTTCCTCCCAAGAAGCAAATGCTTCTCCCTTTAACAAATCATTTCTTCTTGGGATTTTCACTGTTTTACTGATGTCGTTGTTGTGTGACTCTTAGGAGTACAAAAAAGAATTAGATTAGGAAAATCTAATCTAATTAGATTAGGAAAAGTGAGTGAGATAGTGGATATTTAGAGTTGAAGAGGAGAAGCCATATTCTGATTACTGTATACTCAGCTGTAGCACAACTAATTCAGTTGGAGAAATAAGATACGCTTATCTGGTCCTAGAAGAAGTTCTGCTTAGATGATTTCTGCCCAGTAGTTGCCAGTCTCGATGAGGAAGTTATTTGGACACTAGGTTTTCATAATATTGCATTATTTCCGCTCTTGCTTGCTAAACAACTGGTATTTGTTAAACATAGCTGTATCTCCCTCACATTTTATTTCTAACTGAAAACTCCCATGTATCTATTGGCTTCTCCAGGAATGGACATTAAAGAAAACACCCACCTCTTTACATCTGCCTCCTATAGTCAAAGGTCATCAGCCACTGCTTCATTAAGGTTCAAGGAGGCATGTACCTTGTTCTAAGAGAAGAGCTAAGAGAAAGGAATGGTCCTCAGATTTATACTACCTGTCCTCATGCACATTTTTCTCTCTCAAAGGTTACTCTCATTTCTAAACTCTTGACTTCCTATAGGTACGTTGCCAAGAGAATATTTTTAGTTCCGATTTGATAGGCAGTGCTATAAAACTTCTAGTACTTTGTCACTTCCCTTATGGTGATCAGTAAGGAGTCTTTTATCATCATGGTCTCTTTGTTGATTCTGCTTCTTTAATTCCTTGGGAATAGGCTCAGTAGGTGATTTTTCCATCCTCCCCGAGGGGTCTTTCGGGTCACTGTGGTCGCCTCAGGTCATTGTCTGTGCACAAGGTGGTTTTTCATCTGCCTTGCTTCTGACGCTTACTCTCTTGTGGATGACGTGATCCCATTAAAACAGTTAGGTTTTAAAACGGCATGGTAAGTGATAACCGATACTCTTTTTAGGTTTACTCCTTTTCTGAAATCTTTTGAGTTTTTAAGATTCACAAGTTAATACCCCTTAGTCAGTGTATAATGGACAATGTGTAGCATTAGATGGTCTCTTCCCTGTTAAAATACAAAGTTCTTTATGGGAACTGTGAGCCTCAGAACAGCCCAAGTGGTTAATGGCAGTAATTTAGAAAGAACTCTGGTTGGAAAGCAAGATCTTGACCAAGAGCTGAGAATTTCATAAACAGTAAGTTTCCTAGTCTGGTTCAGACCGTGCATGTCCAGATCCCAAGGTCTGTGCCATTGCCCAGGAGTCAGAACTGTTGGCAGTTTACCTGTCTGCTGCTCTCCCAGGGCTGTCAGGGTTCAGGCCTTAACAGGAGCCCGTGGTGGAAAAGCAGTCCCCTCTTTCCCAAAGGGGTCTTCTTCTTTTCCCTGTGAGTCTCTTCTGTCCAGTCTGTAGCACCCACCCAGTTGGGTCTTCATCAAGAAATGTCCTGCTGAATCTTTACAAGCCTATGCACCTGTGGCCTCTAGAAATAAGATTCTGTAGGAGCGCTGTGTGCTCCACCTTGCTCAGTGAGTCTTTTGGCAGACAGATGTCTGTCAGTTCCTTATGTCTCTTGAGTACATGAAATTAGGACAGTTGTTGGGATTCTTTCATTTACTAACTTCTCTTGGATTTTGAGTAGGGTCAGACTGTTAGTACAAAGTAATCGGGAGATTCCAAAGTATTTTATAGCACTCCTTGTAATTTATAAACAGAAATCTACCGCTGTCACTTGGGGTTACCAGGAGTCCTGCACAGGGCATAAACACCACGTGTCCCCCAGATCATGATCTCCCCATCCTCAGTGGTGGACCTGACTACCCCTCCTTTACCATGACTATTTGCCTTGGGTCCACTGGATCTAATATTGTGTCATTTATGTCACTCACCACAGGAAGCTGTCCAGGCTCACAGTTTGCCTTCACCTCTCTTAAGGTTCTGTGTAACTGTCATCTTGTTTCCTGCCATCCCACCTGAACTCTTGAAACTCCACTGTGCCCTCTGGAATTCAGGGTCCATCACTGGCAGAGTCTGCTGTCATCCACTTCACCTCATTGCTCTAACAGAGGCCTGGCTTTTTCCCTCGACACCACTATTGCTCTTGCCCCTCTCCTGTGGCATCACCCCACCACAGGAGTTTCTGTGGTAACCCTCACATCAGTGGGTCTGGAGATGGGATAGATGTCTTCTTTACTGCTACTTGCAGATCATTCCACCTTTTTCCTAGAAACCCATAATTTCAAATCTCATGACATGAAATTATATCACCCACCTTCTCTCTTTGTGCTCTCATCTATGAACACCCCACTCACTCCTCCTTATCTCTCAGTTAGTGTAGCTCCTGGCCGCTCTATGCAGTACCCCAACCTGCTTGTCTTTTTTTTTAACAGTTCTGATACAAAAGGGTTGTGATCCTACCAATTTTCTTGCTTCGCAATCCCTTGAATGATCCTTTCCCAGTGATCTTGTCCTTTACCCTGCCTTACCCAGTGGTCAGGCCCCAGTAACTGCAGCCTTTCCACAATCTCAATCTCGTGCCTCCTACATTCCATCTTTCTGTCTCGCTCTCTCATACCCTGATCCCAACAGTCCTCCAGCCACACTGTGACTTCTAATTCACTTCTCCCACCACCATTCACTACATTTCACCTCCTCGGCTAAAATTCCGTGCTTAACCATGATCACCGCGTTGGTTTTGTTTTGTTTTTTTCTTCCATTATCTCTCATTTCAGCATACCAGACTGGCAAGACTGCAGTCCTGGTTAATTTCCCTCTCTCCATCCACTCTGTACTGGTAGCCATGCACATGAGCATGGGTGGAGGAAAACCTACCACGTCCCCACCTTGATGCACTGGCTTCACTTGGCTTTCACAACAGCAGATGCTCTTACTCTTTCTCCTACTTCACTGTCTATTTTTCCGTTGGGCTCTCCTCTGCTCCCTTTGCAGTGTTGCTTGGCTCTTGATGCCGCTAGGCAGTCAGGTATTAAACTTTTCTTGTCCATCCAATTTCCTACTTTCCTAAATGATTGACACCTTTTCTCTCCTCAAAACCCAACACCTCCATCATCTTGTTTTCCTTCTTCTTCACTGAGAAAATTGAACGAGTCAGAGGAGGAACTTCCACAGATTCCACTATTGCTTTCACCCCCTTTCTGGGCCTTCCTCTCTGTTACAATGGTTCTTGGACTGAGGTGGTACCCTCATTTCAACAAATGTATGGTGTACACCGAAATATAAAATAAGAAATCTCCCTCTCCCCCCACAGTTACTGGGGTTATCATATCTACTAAAGGAATGGGTAAGATGCTTTTTGAAAAAATATATGTGTATATAGGTACATATATACACATATATTTTTTTCTTTTTCCTTGCATAAACTGTCTTTGGTGTTAAGCTGTCATCTCATCTCAAATTCTTCTTTAGACAGCTTTCTAAAAAGTTCTTGTGTTGTTTGTGCTGATCTGAGTTTCATTTTTCTTTTTCCGTGTACTAGTGGAGATTTAAGGGAGAGTCATCAGATAAAGAGAATTAAACTTTAATTCCTTCTAAACTGGAGGAATTTGATATATCTGCAGTGTGTTCTTTCTCCTGTTCGCCACCAGATGGCACATGGATCTCTTCTATTTTAGATGTGTCATTGTTACGTCTGTTAGTGATGTAGTCGCCTTAGAGAGAGGCGGCCCCTGCTGTTTTCAAATACAGCCTGCTTGGTATGCTGCCCTCTACCAGTAAGGAAATTTACTTGGAGGACTGATCCGTAAAATTTAGACAGGAAGCTGTATTTGCCCTTTTACAAAAGGATCTTGTCCCGTCAAAGCTAGTGGTTTTAATAAGAGCAATTTAGTGTTCTTTTAAGGGCCCAGAGTCTGGAGAATGTTTTTTTTAGTCTGACAGCTTCATGAAAGCATAGCCTTCCTTTTCAGAGTGCTTAAATAGAGGATTGCATTTTCCCAGCTTGGTAGTTCATTATAAATATATTTGCAACCCTATTATATACACATTCATAATTCCATCTCTATCTCAATTTCTACCAAATAGCTACTTCAAGCACATATTAGAACTGTCCACTGATTATGTACTGATAATTTCCCAGAGATACCCTACTGAATTTATTTCCTTCAGGGAATTCCCTGGCCTACCTTGGGTAGAATTTACTGGTGCAGAAAGGTTTTTACAGTCAACCTTTCTGTGACTCCTTGGCTCGTGTTTATCCCAAGATAATCTCAGTTTTGGAACCTCTTTCTAGCTATTCAAACTCATGTGGGGCTGTATTACTATTTAGATATGCTGACTGATACTGTGTTTTTCAACCCCAAGACACCATCGACCATAACCTGCAGATTCCAAATCTGACTTCTGACAAAATGTCCTTTCTCGTGGCATTGTCTTGAGACTTAGATTGTCTCATAGGGGATCTGTTTTGCCTAACTTCCTGTCATCTCCATGTAGTCACTCCTACACTTACATGTCTGTTTCTACCAGTAATTCCCAGCTGCTGGTGTGCATAAGGTTACATGAGGAGCTTGTTAAAGGTTCAGAAAGTTCAAGTTACAAGGGTTGTGGAAGGGTGTATTTCTAACAAGTATCCTGTGTAATTTTGTTATAGATATATTAACCCGGCTTACTCATTGCTTCAGTTTTTATTTTTCCATTTTCTGCTTGCTCTCTTCCTTCTCTGCTGTAGTCTAAAAATTGCTCTCTATTTTTTCTCATGATAACATTTTTATGTCTTTGTCAGAGTAGGTATTGTACAAGTATTATCTTTGCTTTTCTAGAGGTCACACAAGTTAACTTTGGAAACAACTTGACATTGTCTACTGATTGCTAACATTTTGGAGCCTCTTCTTCAAAGGCACTTATTTCTGCAAAATTCTCCCCTTGCCATTTCCCCAGCCAGGTCTCAGCAGTCATCTTTGAAGGATATTTTGAAGAGGTTCTCTGGAGTCAGTGAAGTAGCTGGGACCCGCTTAGGGATTGATTGGGCTGGTGAGGATGGATGGAGAACAGATGATGAGAGGTCTCTCAGCCTTGTGCAATAAAGGTGGAATAGATAAGAAAGTAGAGGAAGCCTGGGTCCTGATGAAGCATGCTGCGGCTGTGCGGACATAACTGTCATTCAAGTTGGGTTATTTTATCACTGGGAAGACCTGGAGTTGGTAGGGATCAGAGACACGATTAGGAGGAGGAATGGGATCTCCAGGAAATTTCAGAGCAGAGGTAGGCTCTGAGAAAAGCGGAAGAGTGATCCAGGGCTCTTAGGCTGCATACTGCTGCCTCAAGGAAAAACCAGTTACCACGAGGATCCCTTACACTTTGGGAGTTGTTGGATCGGAACTTACGTTTCCTCTTATAGGGAACAAATCTCCCTCCAAACATAAAGTAGTAGCCAGACTAATTTTCAGGGAGTGGTAAGGGTATCTCCACCACAGATTTTCTTCTTTGGGGCTTTTCTTTCAGTTTTTCTATTACTGTTTTTCTGCATAGGTAATATAGGGAGTTCAAAAGTCAAGATGGTTATTAAAAAGTCTCTTTCCTACCCTTACATTAATCCATCCCATCCCCCTGCCCCAGAGGTTGTCAGTTTTATTAAATTCTTGATTCTCTTTCGGTGTCTTTTAAAAATGCGTTTATAAGCAAGTGCTAATATAGATTCTTATTGTCCCTCCCTTTACCAAAAGGTAACATACTGTCTGTAGTGTTTCATACCATCTATATCCTGGAGAATTTTTATATCAGTACATAGAGATTTTTCATCATTAAAAAAAATTCTAAAGTATGTATTACTTTTATAATGAAAACTATGATAAAGTAGTGAAGTAATCTGTCCTTTTTTAACAGTACTGCAATAAGCCATTTGATCTGACTGCATCTTAGCATGTATATATCCTTTTTTTTCTGTTTTTCCTGCAGACTCTCTTATGTCATGACTGAACAGTTAGTGACCTTTACCAATTCTATAAAAATACAGCATCTCATTCTAGAGCCTTTTAGCCATTGTAGTATGAGGAAGAGAGACTTGAAAAGTAAGGGTAAGGGACCTCCCAGGCCTCTAGCTAGATCACTGGAACATTAGACTCTAGATCAGAGCTTTGTATCACTAGCATAAAGATATTACTCCATAAAGGGGTGTAGTCTTTAAAGGAAAGGGGTGACCTGCCTAATTTTTTCTTCTCAGTTTTTTATTGATTGATTTTGAGAGAGAGAGAGGAAGGGCAGGGCAGGTGGGGAGAGAGAAACATTGATTTAGGGATGGAAGCTCCAACCTTGGTGTATCAGGATGACACTCTAATCAACTGAGCTACCTGGCCAGGGTAGGTGTTTCTCAGTTTTTGTTCTGAAGGTAATTGCTCTAGAACTTAGTACCGTTTAACTGGCCCATGTTAAAACCCTGGACCTTGTTACAGCCCTGGCTCGTGTCATAACCCTTTGGAGCAACATAGAATGCTTATGATACAGTGCTATGTGGGAAAAGCAGGAAACAGTTATGTATAAGCTTTACTGGAATTGTATTTTTACAGAAAAAAAATGCAGAAGCAAAAGATTGGAAGGGTATGTTACCAGAAAACTATAACAGAGTTTTTCCTAGGGTGCTAAGTTTTTTCGTTCAATTTTTCTATAATGTGGTCATCTTATTTTTATGATGGGAAGGACAAAAGGATGAAGAAGGAAATTTGCAAGGTCCAGGATGTTTGGAAGGGGAGTTTCTGGAAGTACTTAGACCTAGTAAGTTGCTGTGTGCAGAGCAGAGGACAGTCTTGCCAAGCAGGTGCAGTGTCTTTTACTTCACTCTTCACAGTGACCCTAGCCTGCTGAAAAGTCAGAGTCCAGCGGAAAAAGCTGTTCTGCTCACAGCCCCCTGGGGGATGGGAGCCCCTTTTGTACAGCAGAAGGGCATTGGTACCCCATGTGTGCAAGAGGAGAGCTGTCATCCTTCCCTCCTGATACTATGTTAATCCAAGCTCTGTTCTAAGACTCTGCGGCATTTTTTCTTTTGTATCTGTTAGATTGGGAGATAAGATACTCCGTGTGTGTGTGTGTGTGTGTGTGTGTGTGTGTGTGTGTTTAAATTTCCCCTTGGCAAGAAGAACTGCTAAAATCCTTCCATTCCTGTTCTGCTTGCATTTTTCTTTTCAGCCACGGGGTGTGCGCAGTTGAGCTATTTTGGCTCAGGTTCCAGATTGTGAGGTCAGAGACTAGGGATTGGAGGAGGACATCAGGTGACTTTCAGTCACAGTGACGACGGTCCTGCCCTCATCCCCACCCTGGCTCCCCCCTCCTTACCCACCCTTTCCTGGCTTCTACCTTAGGAACAAAGAAGGGAAAAAAACAGCAGTATGACGAAAACCAGCAGCTGCATCTGCAGACTCAGGCTGGGGGCTGGGTGTTTATTCCATCTGTTCTCTTTGTATGCTTGTACTTCCCCTCCCAGCCTCCTGAATAAGATGGAGGGTTTTTCTAGGATCCTTTGTTACAGAGAATGGCTTAGAAATCTGCAGTTTATTTAGTATTTAGGTGGGTGCAGGAGAGATGGTGCAGGTTAAAAATGCTTCAAGCACCTAGAATAAGATGTATCTTGCCTTCTCATTCTGTCTTATTCAAGAATATTTATCCACTGTCAGAGACTGTGATAGGGGCTTATCACCTATTATTTCTTATTATTAAAACTGCAGCCTGATAAGTATTACCTTCATTTTATAACAGAAATATCAGAAATATTAATATATCCTTTGCTTATTAAGATCTCATAGCAAATAAATACCACACCAGCATTGGCCCCCAGATCTGCTGGGCTCAGAGTCCAGCATTTAGTGAAAGGGGTTACAAGGCAGGAAAGTTCAGAGACACCTGAGGTGCCTGCACCTGGGGACTGTCATGGTGCTGTTCTGTTACACTTTGCTTTCCACCAGAAATCAGTGTCCTGATTTCTTCAAAAAATAGATCTCAAGGTACAAAAATGAGATCAAGGGGAACATAGAGGTTAAAAGAGAATTTTTAAATATGTCAGTCAGTTGCAGTATTTAGAACCTGATCCATTTTTTAAGAAAGGAAAAGGCTTTATTCCTGGTACCCTATTCTGATCCTTTTTTTCCTTGCCCTCTAGCCAACTGTTCCCTTTCATAAACCTGTCCTACCCTTTTGCTGACTTGCTCAGGGCACCGCCTGTCCTTCCAGTCCCTACCTGGCCAGAATCTCTGCAGCTAATCTCTTCCTTAGCACTCCCTTATTGAGTCACCTTCCTGGGTATGCTGGGAAAGTGTCTGTGAGAAACGCAGTGACTGTATTGCCCAAATGAACCATAGTTTATGAAGCGGCCAGATTACTGCTTGGCGGCTCCCATTTCAGATTCCCATTTCTGTCCCCTTCTTCCTAACTCTCAGCGCTTGGTTCTTATCACTTGGAACTCTGTCGGGCTTTGTTCCTGTCCTTCAGGTTTATCCATTTCTGCCAATTTGCTCCATCCCTCCTTACAGCTTGCATATCCATGATGATGTAGTTCTGTGGGATTTGCAGATCAGTATTGTTTTGGCCAAGAGGCCAGGGGTGGGGATCTGGTTACCTTTGGGCAGGAATGACAGTTGATCAATTGGCATGCCACTTATCTGTTTTTTCCCCTCTTATGCTATATACCTACAAATGGCTTTGTAGCGCTGAATTTTTCTCTTGTGTCTGTTACAGCTTTGAGGGAATGTAAAGCAGAAATCCTCCACGTGGGCAGCTTCTTACATTGTCACATGATGGGACCCTCTTATTCTGTCCTCTTCCTAGAATCAGAGAACTTGTGTAGAGCTTAATAGACTGTATGCTGAGTGGCCTCAATGACTGCAGAGCTCTGTTAACCCTCACAGGAAGTTTTTTGTTATTTCCTGGGGATCTTACTAAGTGTTCTAATATTTAGGTATGCTGGGAGATCTAGGACTCTTCCACAAATACCCTGTGACCCTGTTTCTTTGGAGAGAGCTAGAGTGGTACCAGAGTCCTTTGTTTGTTTGTTTTGTTTTCAATTTAATGATTGTACAGACAGAGGAAGAGGGAGAGCAAGAAACTTAATTTGTTGTTCTGCCTACTTAAGCATTTATTGATTGATTCTTACATGTGCCCTGACTGGGGATCAAACTCTCAACCTCGATGTATCAGGATGACTGTCCAGCTAACAGAGCAACCTGGCCAGGGCCCACTGTTTTTAAACTTCCTACGTTGATTCTGTGCTCATATGTGTTACATGTCCTGCAGTTATCTCGCTGTCTGGACTTTACGCTACTTCATTTAAATAGCAGAAACCATTGGCGACTTGGACCCACAGAATTTTAAACATATTTCTGCTTTTTCCACCTTTCTCATGTATTCTCTTTTAGTGATAAGGTACTTGGCTTACTCATGGGAGATATAGCATAATAGTATGTTCTCTGCCAGATGGGGACAAATGCCTCAGGCTTGATCCTGGGCAGAGGAGTAGCATGTGGTGCTGAGTCAGTGAGTGAGAATTAAGGTTAGGTGGAGTTGTTTTGTAACGCAGCCTGAGTCTGTCAGCCCTGCAGATGTGACTGGCCTCAGATCTCAAAGTCCTTTTCCCTGCCTTACTTACTTACTCCCACCTGCAGTTCTTCAAAACTTAGTTTCCAGGATGACAATGGCAACTCCCCATGCCTCCACTTCCTGTTTGTGGTCCTCATTGGAAAAGCCCGCCACAGGAATTCCTGGGGAAGTGATGGCTATAGTCATGGGGGCCATTAGCTCATTGTAGAAGTTGGGGAATACTATTCAAAGAAGGACCTCCCTTCCATTGTGTGGGCTCTTAGAAACTGTTACTAATCATAACCAAGCAATAACTGGGACTTTGTACCTTAACTATTCTGTGTCTTTAGAGACTGAAAATTATTTTTCCTTCTTGTGCCTCAATTTCTATTCTTTGATTTTAGTATCCTACATAGGTATCAAGATTCATGACAAAATTAGCTTGGACTCTGTAGGATTGATTCTTCAGACCTCTTCAAAAATAATGAAGAAAAACAGGGTCCCTTCGTTGGACAGCAGGGGGTGCCCTTTCCCTTTGCTTTATTGCCTGGCACTCATTACTGCATTCAGCCATTTTAGACAGATTGTTTTGTTTCCAGTTAACTCCATTTTGTGTTTGTGACGCAGGAAAAAAAGAGTGCGCCAAGGGAGGAGCCTCACTAGGGGAGGGAGGCCCACCCCCGACTCCCTTACTCAGCCTGCACTGGTTCACTGGGACTTACCTTGCTGCAGGCTGCCTGCATCCTGAGCAGTAGTAGATGCAGCAAGTCCCTGTCAGCCTAGCAGAGAGCAGAGTGGTTACTGGCTCCTGGACACCTACTGACAGTGACAGGGGCCTAGTTTCTGAGACAGCAGGCAGGGCATCGCCTCTCTCTCACTGAGAATCTGAGCCTGGGTTTAGGTGCTTTTTATTACAGATG
Source organism: Anoura caudifer (assembly GCA_004027475.1). NCBI lineage: Eukaryota > Metazoa > Chordata > Mammalia > Chiroptera > Phyllostomidae > Anoura > Anoura caudifer. The sequence goes on along the minus strand of PVKU01005620.1, from coordinate 105,388 downwards.
TGTAGGGCGGTATTCTCAGTTACAGGGTCAGTTAAGAAGAAAAGAAAAGTCCTTTCCACTTAGTTGTTGGAGAAGAGTTAGATACCTTGATACTCCAGGGAAACAATCTAACTTTAAAAAAAAACTTTCACTTTTGAAATGCAAAAACACACACACACACACACACACACGTAATACATCGATACATACATGCCTCCATATTTATGTTTATCTGAAGAGAATATATCATTTAATTCTTAAGTGGTTCAGAATGTGTATCAAAAAATATGGGCTTTCTTTAAAGAAAATATTAGATATTAAAGTTTTTAAATTTCTCAAATTATCTTATAGTAGTAATTTTTTTAATAGTTCATCTGTGTCAGAGATACTGCAATTGGTTGGTGTATCTGTATTTCCCTCTCCAGTTTTTGCTGTCTCTCTTATTTTTTTATCTTGCAATTCATTTATATACTTAGTTTCTTATGGGAATGGGGAGCATCTCTCAGGTTAGGACACAGAAGCTACAGAACCAGGCTTCTCTTCTTCATGGAGTGGAGCGTCGCATCTTTAGGGTTTCCCCAAAGGTGACCGCAGAGGATGCGAAGGGACAGCGATCTGCAGCACTCAGAGGGAGAAGAGGCTGGAGCGTCTTACTAAGGCAGTGGCTTGTTCCTCCTGACACAGCCTGTTACCCAAAGTCTTCAGAAAAGTTTACAGACTGCTCTCAACAGAGAACGTGGCTGAATTGGACCATGTTCTTTCCTGGAAATTAAAAGAGAGCTTTTAAGCTCTTTCCCATCTTACAAGATGGCAGGTGAAAAAAACTGAGAAGTTGGATACTGAGGAGATGAAACATGAAGCCAGGAAGGCTGATGCTGGTGGCACAAGTCAGAAGGGTCACCTCAAGGCCAAGTTGCCTAAGAAAGGGGAGCCCCATTGCAGCCGAAACCTGTCCTGGTCAGAGGAATTGGCAGGTGCATGCACAAGAGGAAGTATTCAGCAGCTAAATTCAGGATTGAAAACAAAAAAGAGGAAGTTCTTGCTACTGTCACAAAACCAGTTGGTGGTGACAGGAGTCACGGTACCCAAGTGGTTAAACTTAGCAAAATACCTAGATGTGGTCCTACTGAAGTTGTGCCTTGAAAGCTGTTGAGCACGTGAGAAACCTGGGCCAGCATCACTCCTGGGACCATTCTGATCATCCTCACCGGGAGCCACAGTAGCAAGAGGATAGTTTTCCTGGAGCAGCTGAGCAGTGGCATGCTGCTTGTGACTGGACCTCTGTCCCTTAATCAAATGCCTCTGCATAGAATAGACCAGAAATTTGTCATCGCTGCCCCCACTGAAGTTGATGTCAGTGGAGTGAAAATCCCCAAACATCTCACTGATGCTTACTTCAGGAAGGAGAAACTGGACAAGCCTAGATACCAGGAGGGTGAGATCTCTGACAGAGAAAGAGAAATACGAGATTATGGAGCAGCACAAGGTTGATCGGAAAGCCATAGACTCGCAAATTCTGTCAAAAATCAAAGCTGTTCCTCAGCTCCAGGGCGACCTCAGCTCTCTCTTTGCTCTCGCAAATGGCCTTTATCCTCACACACTGATGTTCTGAATTTCTTATGAAGAACCTAACTAAATAACCAGTCTGTTAAAATAAATAATTAAAATAAAGGAGAGCTCTTAAGCCCTGGAACACTGGATTTACCTGCTGGGTAATAGCTGCATCCCTAGGGCAGTTCCAGAACCTCTGCTTGATTTTCCCACCACTTTATTTTTACTTCACTGGTAGCCTTTCTCTCTGATCAGACCTAAGGAGTTAGCAGCACTTAGTAGACTGTTTCACAGAAAGAAAAGGTATAATGTTGGGGGTGGGCACGTTCAAAAATTCTTTCATAGCTTCAGCATTTTAACATCAACTTTTAATCCATGACCTTTTGGAGATTAAGCCTGAGACTGAGTTAAATGCAGGTGATGAAACGAAAGCTCTTGCTTGATGCTCATTCTCTCCCTTCCATAATGGGTCAGTGACTCTGACCTTCAGCAGTCACAGCAGGCAGCTGGTGCCCTTGCTCCTGGGGAGGAGGGCCCAGGTTACAGAAGAGAAATTGCAGGGTCTGACTTCTTGGCAAAGCTGGCAGGGCAGTTGTAAAGTCTGGTTCTTGGAGGCTAGGTTGGCTGAGTGCCAGTTTGGAAGCTATATTTCTCATTAGCAAAAGTGCTTAGAATCTGCTAAAGAGGTCAAGAGTTGCAGCAGCTAGAAACGTGGACCCTGACATTGACTTGCTTTTTTACCAGAGTCAGCTGAGTGATAAGGGTCTCTTTTCTGCTATTGTCAGCAGAGTCACAGTCATTTGCAAATAAGATTTTCCTTCTTCCCTCTGTGCTAAGGTGCTCTCTGTACCCACTTTTGCATCCTTGCTCTGGCAAAAATGGGGAGCTGGAACCCACGCATTGATAAGGTTATATGTTAAATGCTATAATAATTGTATGCTGAATTAATGCACCATTCTTATTACAAGGATGGGACAGATGCTAATGGGAGTATTCTGTGAGTTCTGCATTTGCTTTCTTTTGCTGGTAGTTAGTGGGGTCCTTTCCTCTCTCAATCCAGTCTAAAAGTAGAGCCAGAGCCAGCTGTCTTAGGGTCTGAAACTATTGTGGGTGGTACCCAGACCTATGCCTGTCTCCCCTTCTCAGTTCCCTGGAAAGTGACAGCTGAAAAAAGTGCATGTAATTATTACACTATCTCACCACAGTGACAAATCAAATTATTTTAATTTGTCCATATTCCCTTATAATCTTTACTTCTACTCTATATATAACAGTAACCTTATAATCAGAAGTGTGTATTTTTTATTTCAAGTTGAAGTATACAGCTCGTATGTGTATGAGTCAGTGAATTTTTGCAAAATTAAAAATGAAATTTACATCCATGTAATCAACACCCAGATCAAAAAACAGAATGTTATTAAGAACTGGAAACTCCTTATATCCCCTCCCAGTTATAACTGATGATGTACTCCCCCACCCCTCGACCCAAAGTAACCACTGTCCTGACCTCTAACACCACAGCATTCCCGCCCCCCAGCTCCTGTTATCCACAGGCATTTGCTCATTCGCTCACTCTTACAAATACAGGAGTACCTTCAGAGGTGCTAACTCATCCCACTTTGAAACAGATATGCTAAATTAGAGCTCACTATTTGTTTACACCAAGCCTGTTTGATTCTTTTTATCAGATAATTCTCAAATCCATCTATTTCTGTCTTCAATTCTGCTATAACCTTAGGCCATGCTTTTATCTCTTACCTGGAATACTAAACCCTTCTCTCTTTTTTTAAGTTTTTATCAGTCTCAATGGCAGTCATTCTCTGTTGTATAGTAATAGTTTAAAAAATAATAAGCTTTTGCCTGTTTTTCTTGATTTATAAATCGAAGGTTTTATCTATGGCCTCTCTGCTAGGAGAGCGAGGATGTTGATACTTATATTGCCCTTCCTCTTTCTACTCTTCCAAATTATCATTATCTAATTTTTAGGTCGTCTTTTGATGTTTAAACTTTTAGTTATTAAATGTAATAAAAATGTTTAGAAAGCTGTGTAAAGCACATACAGGTAGTGAATTATTATATGGCACATACCCTCGTAAACCCCACTTGTCAGGGGATGGAAACTCTCCAGAGGCCCCCGGGAGCCCCCGTGTGCCCCTTACCCGGTAAGAGAAGTTAGTGTTCCCACTGGTATGGCATTCACTGTATTTGTTTTTGTTTTGCCACCCAAGTTTATATTCCTGAACACTATAGTTTAGTTTTGCCTGTGTTTGAAATGTGGTCTTTGTCTCTCCTGATCTATAAGTTCATCCTTTTTCTCTTTTCTTTGAAATTCATTTGTTGTAAAGACTAGCATTTGTCCTGTGGAGTTTCCTATAACATGGATTTTGTCATTGTATTCCTGTAGCAGGAATTGTTTCTGTTTCCTTTATTTACTGTAAATTAGTAATTGGATCTACTTGGTAAGAGGTTCAATCAGAATCAGGCTCCATTTGTCTTTCCGCCAAGACTTCATCATAGCGAAGTATTCGGGTCCTCTCTAGAGGCACGTCATGTCTGGGTCCCTTCCGTGGTGTTAGCAGTACTGCTTTTCAGTGCATAGACCTTTCAGTGGGTTGTAAAATGGTGATGTTCCAAACAAAAGGAATTCTTTATCTATTCAAGATATTAACTGTCACTTAAGTAGACATTTTCTCTGACTCTGTGGCTTGGCTTTTCACTTTGTTTAAATAATGTCTTGATGAACAGCAGTTTTTTATAAAAAAATGCTTAGCTTTAGCAGTCTTTTCCTTTATGGTTCATATGTATTGCGTCTTGTTTAAGATACCTTTTAGTCACCTAGATAATTAATTCTATAGTTTTGCCTTTCACAGTTACATTTTTGATTGACCTGTGACTGATTTGTTTGCATATGGATACAATTTCTTTTTTTTATATGATACTTAGTTCCAGTTCCATTTATTGGGAAGTATGTTCTTTTCCCTGTCTTTTGACATGCTCAGTCTGTTATATCAAGAGCCTTCATGCATGGGTCTGTTTTCTGGATTTCGCTCTTCTTTTGGTCATCTTGTTTATTCTGATGCCTATAGCACATGATCTTGATTATCATGATTTTAGAATATACATTATCTCCTATTTTTTGCTGCTTTCTCGTGTATCCTAGTACTTTTTGGCCCTTTGTATTTCCATATAAAGTTTAAACTCAGCTTGTCAATTTAAAAAAAGAAACCTGTTGGAATTTGTATTCTACTGACTGTATAAATCAATCTGGGAAGAACTGTCATCTGAACATAATTAAGTCTTTCAATCTGTTAATCAATATTCACTTACCATTTTTAATGCTTTTTGATAAAGCATTAAAAATCCTTCCATAGGTAGGGATCTTGTACAACTTTTATTGAATTTATCTAGATACTTCACATTTTTAAAAAATATATTTTATTGATTATGCTATTACAGTTGTCCCATTCCCCCCCTTCACTCCCCTCCACCCTGCACACCCCCTCCCACCTACATTCCTCCCCTTTAGTTCATGTCCATGGGTTATACATGTAAGTTCTTTGGCTTCTACATTTCCCATACTATTCTTACCCTCCCCCTGTCTATTTTGTGCCTACCATCTATACTACTTACTCTCTGTACCTTTTCCCCCTCTCTCCCATCCCACTCCCCTGTTGCTAACCCTCCATGTGATCTCTATTTCTGTGGTTCTTTTTCTGTTCTAGTTGTTTGCTTAATTTGCTTTTGTTTTTGTTTTAGGTGTGGTTGTTAATAACTGTGAGTTTACTGTCATTTTACTGTTCCTGTTTTTTTATCTTTTTCTTAGATAAATCCCTTTAACATTTCATATAATAAGGGCTTGGTGATGATGAACTCCTTTAACTTGACCTTATCTGAGAAGCGCTTTATCTTCCCTTCCATTCTAAATGAAAGCTTTGCTGGATAGAGCAATCTTGGATGTAGGTCCTTGACTTTCATGACTTGGAATACTTCTTTCCAGCCCCCTCTTGCCTGTAAGGGTCTCTTTTGAGAAATCAGCTGACAGTCTGATGGGAACTCCTTTGTAGGTAACTGTTTCCTTTTCTCTTCCTACTTCTAAGATTCTCTCCTTATTTTTAATCTTGGGTAATGTAATTATGATGTGCCTTGGTGTGTTTCTCCTTGAGTCCAACTTCTTTAGGACTCTCTGAGCTTCCAGGATTTCCTGGAAGTCTATTTCCTTTGCCTAGATTGGGGAAGTTCTTCTTCATTATTTGTTCAAATATGTTTTTAATTTGTTGCTCTTCCTTTTCTTCTGGTACCCCTATAATTTGGATGTTGGGCCATTTAAAGATGTCCTGGAGGTTCCTAAGCCTCTCCTCATTTTTTTGAATTCTTGTTTCTTTGTTCTGGTTGGATGTTTCTTTCTTCCTTCTGGTCCACACCATTGATTTGAGTCCCAGTTTCCTTCCCATCACTATTGGTTCCCTGTACATTTTCCTTCATTTCACTTAGCATAGCCTTCATTTTTTCATCTAATTTGTGACCAAATTCAACCAGTTCTGTGAGCATCTTGATTACCAGTGTTTTGAACTGTGCATCTGATAGGTTGGCTACCTCTTCATTGCTTAGTTGTATTTTTTCTGGAGCTTTGATCTGTTCTTTCATTTGGGCCTTTTTTTTTTGAGGGGGGGTATCTCCACTGGCCTGTTAGTAAGGGGTGGAACCTTAGGTGTTCACTGGGTGGGGCAACCCACAAGTCGCTGCTTGGGGTGCTGTATGTGGGGAAGAGGTCCGAGAGGGTACAATGGTATTTGCTCCACTCTCTGCTGGCTTTCAGTCACTTCCCCCACTTTCCACAAGCAAATTGGGCCCTTTGGTGCTGATTCCTGGATGGGTGGGTTTGTGTACATTCTAGGACCCTGTGGATCTCTCCAATGAACTCTCCTGTGAGGCTGGGAGTTTCTCCCACTGCTGCCTCAAACCCCCCAGGTGCTTTCAGTCAGAGGTTGAGGCTTTATTCCCCCACACTGGGACCCTGGGTTGCAAGGTCTGTCTCTCCCCCAGGTGTTCTTCCTGGTTTATCTGTGCACGAATGTGGAACTGCCTGCTCCACAATCCACCACTTTGCTAGGTCTGTCAGCCGCCGCCTTGCCACAAGTCCTCTCTGCCCCGCTGCTCATCTCTGCCCCTCCTACCAGTCTGGATGGATGTTTCTTCTTTAACTCCTTGGTTGTTGGACTTCTATACAGTTCAATATTCTTGTAGTTCTGGTTATTTGTTTTTAAATTGTTGTTGTCCTTTTGGGTTATGTGAGGAGGCACGATGTCTACCTATGCCTCCATCTTGGCTGGAAGTTCTAGATACTTCATATTTATATGATATTTTGTATCTTTTTTTGGTCTAAGTAATATTTATTCAAATGCTTACTTTAGGGATAATTTTTTTGTATTTTTTGTTTGCTTATAATTTATCAATAGATTCTTTTCAATTTCTTTTTTTTCCCTAAGATTTTATTTATTTTTAGAGAGACGGGAAGGGAAGGAGAAAGAGAGGGAAAGAAACATCAAAGTGTGGTTGCTTCTTCCTCCTCCGGGGGACCCGGTCTGCAACCCAGGCATGTGCCCCAACTAGGAATCAAACTGCAACCCCTTGGTGCGCAAGCCCACGCTCACTCCACTGAGCTACACCAGCCAGGGCTTTTGGATTTCTTATATTGACCATCACCATCAAGAGTGTTATTCCTTTCTAATTCTTAGATTTGTTTTTTCTTTTTCTTGCCTTATTGCAATGGCTCAGACCTCCAGCCAGTGCTGTTAAATGAAGTGGTGATACTGAATATTCTTTTCTTGCTCCTCACCTCAAAGGGAGTTTTTGACATTTTGCCTTTAAGTGTGGTTTTATGCCTTCAGCTTTTGGTAGATACCCTTTGTCTAATTAAAGAAGTTCTATTCCTAGTTTGCATGAAAGAATATTTTTAAGTATATTTTATTGATTATGTTATTACAGTTGTCCCATTTTTTTCTCCCTTTTATACCTCTCTGCCCTGCACCCCACCCCCCAGCATTCTCCCCTCCCTTAGTTCTTGTTCATGGGTCATACATAAAAAGTTCCTTGGCTTCTCCATTCCCTATGCTATTCTTAACCTCTCCCTGTCTATTTTGTACCTACCATTTATGCTTCTTATTCCCTGTTCCTTTCCCCCGCTTCTCCCCGCTTCTCCCCCCTCACCCTCCCTGCTGATAACCCTCCAAGTGATCTCCATTTCTGTGATTCTGTTCCTATTCTAATTGTTTGCTTAGTTTGTTTCTGGTGGTTTTTTTTTTGGTTCAGTAGTTGATAGTTGTTGTCATTTTACTGTTCATAGTTTTGATCATCTTTCTTTTAAAGTCCCTTTAACATTTCATATAATAAGGACTTGGTGATGATGAACTTCTTTAACTTGACCCTATCTGGGAAACACTTTATGTGCCCTTCCATTCTAAATGATAGCTTTGCTGAATAGAGTAATCTTGGATGTAGGTCCTTCCCTTTCATGACATTGAATCCTTCTTTCCAACCCCTTCTTGCCTATAAGGTTTCTTTTGAGAAATCAGCTGACAGTCTTATGGGAACTCCTTTGTAGATAACTGTCTCCTTTTCTCTTGCTGCTTTTAAGATTCTTTCTTTATCTTTAATCTTGGGTAATGTAATTATGATATGCCTTGGTGTGTGCTTCCTTGGGCTTCTTTGGGACTCTCTGAGCTGCCTGGACGTCCTGGAAGTCTTTTTCCTTTGACAGATTGGGGAAGTTCCCCATTATTTTTTTTCAAGTAGGTTTTCAATTTCTTCCTCTTTCTCGTTTCCTTCTGGCATCCCTGTGATTCGGGTGTTGGAACATTTAAAGTTGTCCTGGAGGTTCCTCATTTTTTTGAATTCTTGTTTTGTCATTCTGTTCTAGTTGAATGTTTATTTCTGCCTTCTGCTCCAAAGCATTGATTTGTGTCCCAGTTTCCTTCCCATCACTGTTGGTTCCCTGTATATTTTCCATTATTTCACTTTGCATAACCTTGAGTTTCTCCTCTATTTTGTGACCATACTCAACCATTTCTGTGAACATCCCGATTACCAGTGTTTTGAACTCTGCATCTGATAGGTTAGCTATCTCTTCATTGCTTAGTTCCATTTTTGGAGCTTTGATCTGTTGTTTCATTTGAGCCATATTTCTTTCTCTCGGTGATCTATTAACATTGTAAGGGGTGGAGCCTTAGGTATTCATGGCGGGGCAGGGGGCCCGCAACCTACATGGCTGCGTTGTGATGCTATATGTGGGGGAGGGGTCCAAGAGGGAACTGTGCCACTTGCTTGGCTCTCTGCTGGCTTTCAGTCACTTCCTCTGCTACCCACAAGCAATTTGGGCCCATCTGGTGCTGATTCACAGGTTGATGGGTTTCTTATATTCTAGGACCCTGTAGGTCTCTCCAATGAACTCTTCTGTGAGGCTGGGAATATCTCCTGCCGCTGCAACCCCCATAAATGTTTTAAGCCAGAGGTTTTGAAGCTTTATTTCCTTGTGCTGGAACCCTAGGTTGCATGGTCTGTCTCACTCTCCAGTTGTCCCTCCTGGTTTATCCACATGCAAATGTGGGACCACCACTGCCGCCTCTGCTGTGTGTCCTCTCCTCTCCAACTGCCCATCGCCACCCCTCCTACCAGTCTGGATGAATTCTTGGTCAACAGACTTCCATACAGTTCAATTTTTCTGGCAGTTCTGGTTGTTTTTTTGTTCTTAAATTTGTTGTTTTCCTTCCTTCGGTTGTGGGAGGAGGCAAAGTGTATCTACCTATGCCGCCATCTTGGTGGGAAGTCTCTCCTCTCATGAAAGAAGATTGAGTTTGTTCAGATGCTTTTTGTACTGTGATTGTGAATCATATTAACTGGCTTCTGTTATACCAGTCTTGCATCCCTAAAATAAGTCCGATTTGGACATGATCTACTTTCTTCTTATTTCATATAGCTTAACTTAGTTTGCTAGAATTTTGTTTAGGCATTTCATACCTATCTCTATGAGGGCACAGCCCTGGGGTTCTGCCTTTACTGGGGTTAAGGTGGGATGCCTAGGGTTTCACAGGTTCCCTCTTTATTGGTGAATTTAAAATATAAAAGTGGAAATTAAAGGATGAGAATGGAAAAGCAGGGTCACTGAAATGGTTTATTTACGTAGGTAGCCCAAGACTTTCTAAAAAGGAAACTTCATGGGTGGATGGCCTGGCTCTTTGTAGAGTTGTGTAGCTGCCAATAGGTTTATTCAAATGGAAGTCTTTGAAGTGGGAGTCTCAGCAATTGAATGCGTAATGTCAGGCACTTACATAGTAATCAGAAAAGCTAATTGCCAACCACCTGCACTTGAGCAAGTCTTGGTTAATTTTTGTGTTTAGACCATTCTATTAGAGGATGTTCGGGCTTAAGTGCGCCATTGTATTATTTTCTGTTTCTGTCTTTTTGCCCCTGACTAATCTGTGGTTTATTTGAACGTTTTTTCAAGGTTCTACTTTTATTTATTTATAATGCTTGAGTGTATTGCTTTGTACAGTTTGCTGAGGTGGATTGCTCTAGGTGTAACACTACACACACCTAATTTACCCTTGTCTAATAATATCGGTGATTTGCCAATTCAAATGAAGTGTAGAAACTTTATGAAATGAAAATTTAGGGCCCTTTCTCTCCTCAGCTTTGAAATATAATACTTTTATTTTCTCCTTCCCTGCTAAAATTGTGATACATTCTAGATGTTTTAAGTCTTCATTTTTATTTGAATACCCATACTTTTCTTTAAAAAAAAAAAAAACAACAAACTTAAATTTATTTTTAGAGGGAGGGAGAAAGAGAGGGAGAGAAACATCAATGTGTGGTTGCCTCCCAAGCCACCCCTACTGAGGACCCAGCCCACAACCCAGGCATGTGCCCTGACTGGGAACTGAACTGGTGACCCTTTGGTTCGCAGCCCACGCTCAATCCACTGAGCCCCACTAGCCAGGGCAATTTTCTTTTTTTTATGTGATGTTTTTTCCTACTCTCTGATTTTATCTCCTGATCTCCCCCCTTACTCCATCTAGTTCCATACCAGGTGCACTTCTTTCTCAGGCCTTTGCACTTGTTTTCTTTCTGTCTGAAGTGCGCCCCCCTCCCGCCCACAGATGTTCACGTGGCGTGATCTCTCATTTTATAAAAGGTCTTCACTCAGATGTCACATTCTCACTAAGACTTTCCCTGACCATCTGATACACTGTTTTATCTGTGAATTGGTTCATTGTCTATTTCTCTTTATTGGAACACAAGTTCCATGAAGGCAGGAATTTTTCTTCACTGTTTTGTTCACTGTTTTATTACCCATAACAGAGCCTGGCACATACAGATACTCAATCAGTATTTATTTAAATAACTAATATTTATGTATTTAGCATTTTTCTTCAAGTTGGGACTATCAAGCCAAAGGATGAATTTGGGTGGGGGGGGGCGCGTTGGAAAAAGATTTTACTTATTTTTTTACATTTTATTGATTATGCTATTACAATTGTCCCATTTCTCCCCATCATTCCCCTCCGCCCTTCACACCCCCTCCCACCCACATTCCCCCTTTTAGTTCATGTCCATGTTTCATAAGTTCTTTAGCTTCTACTTTTCCCACACTATTCTTGCCTTCCCCCTATCTATTTTCTACTCACCATCAATGCTACTTATTCTCTGTACCTTTTCTCTCTCTCTCCTCCTCCCACTCCCCTGTTGCTAACCCTCCATGTGATCTCCATTTCTGTGTTTCTGCTCCTGGTCTAGCTGTTTACTTAGTTTGCTTTTGTTTTAGGTGTGGTTGTGGTTGTTAATATCTATGAGTTTGCTGTCTTTTTACTGTCCTATTTATTTTATCTTCTTTTTCTTAGATAAATCCCTTTAACATTTCATATAAGGGCTTGGTGATGATGAACTCCTTGAACTTGACCTTATCTGAGAAGCACTTTATCTTCCCTTCCATTCTAAATGACAGCTTTGCTGGATAGAGCAATCTTGGATGTAGGTCCTTGACTTTCATGACTTGGAATACTTCTTTCCAGCCCCTTCTTGCCTGCAAGGTCTCTTTTGAGAAATCCGATGACAGTCTGATGGGAACTCCTTTGTAGGTGACTGTCCCCTTATCCCTTGCTGCTTCTAGAATTCTCTCCTTCATTTTAATCTTGGCTAATGTAATTGTGATGTGCCTTGGTGTGTTCCTCCTTGGGTCCAACTTGTTTGGGACTCTCTGAGCTTCTTGGACTTCCTGGAAGTCTATTTCCTTTGCCAGATTGGGGAAGTTCTCCTTTATTATTTGTTCAAAGAAGTTTTCCACTTGTTGTTCTTCCTCTTCCCCTTCTGGTACCCCTATAATTAGGATGTTGGGACGTTTAAAGATGTCCTGGAGGTTCCTAAGCCCCTCCTCATTTTTTTGAATTCTTGTTTCTTCCTTCTTTTCTGTTTGGTTGTTTCTTTCTTCCTTCTGGTCCACTCCATTGATTTGCGTCCCGGTTTTCCTCCCATCACTATTGGTTCCCTGTGCGTTTTTCTTCATTTCACTTATTGTAGCCTCCATTTGTTCCTCTAATTTGCAACCAAAATCAACCAATTCTGTGAGCTTCCTAATCACCAGAACTTTGAACTGTGCTTCTGATAGGTTGGCTACCAGTGCTATGAGCTCTGCATCTGATAGGTTGACCACCTCCTGGTCTCTCAGATGAATTAGCTCCAGGGCCTCGGTCTGTTCTCCCTTTTGAGCCATCCTTGGTTTTGTTTTTTTTTTTGTTTTTGTCTGGTTGCGGCTGTTACGTAGTAAGGGGCAGAGCCTTAGGGGTTCACCAGGGTGGGGTAGTCCAGTCGCTGGGTTATGACGCTGGATGTAAGGGCGGGGTCCAAGAGGGAACAATGGCTCTTGCTCCACTCTTTGCCAGATTTCAGTCACTTCTGCTGCTTCCTCCAAGCAAACTGGACCCCTCTGGTGCTGATTCCTGGTGGGTGAGCCTGCGCACGCTCCAGGACCCCAGTGAACTCTCCTGTGAGGCTGGGACTCCCTCCTGGCACCTCAGCCCCTACAATTATTTTTAATGGGTGCTTTTAGGCTTTACTTCCTGGCACTGGGGCCCTGCGTCACGCAGTCTGACTTGCTGCTTATTTTCACCTGGTTTATCTATGCGCAAATGTGTGTCCGCGGTCTGCTTGGCTGCCTGTGCGCCTGGAGTGACTGTGTGCCTGGAGTGAGTGCGCGCCTGGGACCACCAGCGGCTTATCCCACTGCAATCCAACTCCACCAGCTGCTGACTCTGCCGGCGGCTGACTCCGCACCTCTTACTGGTCTGGGTGAATCATTGTTGTCAGACTCCTGCACAATTTAATTTTCTCTCTGTCCTGGTTGGGTTTTCTTTTTTTTTTTTCCTTTTTTTTTTTTTTTTTTTTTTTTTTTTTTTTTTTTTTCTTTTTTTTTTTTTTTTTTTTTGTTCTATATTTTTGTTGTCCTTAATCTTGGTTGTGAGAGGAGGCACAGCATGTCTGGCTACGCCTCCATCTTGGCCGGAAGTCGGATGAATTTTTTTTTGTAGTTCTGTGTAACTTTTGCCATATAACTTTCTTTTCAGTTTGCTTTATTTCTTACTTATTGGTACCAACTAATAGTGTTTGTATGGTTTAACATTTAAATGGTATAAATGCACTTGTGTCAAACAGTTTTCCTTCCACTTTCATATTCAGTACCCATGCCTCTCCTCACAAGCACTGAGCTTCGTTAGTTTCTTGACTTCTTTGTAGATATTCTGGCATTGCTTTCTAAAAAGTTGATACCAAGTTACACTATAGGACAGAACACTTTACAATTAATATTGTCCAGAACAGTTCATATTTCCATTTCTATCTACTGCTCAGCCTTCCTCATTAGCCAGTATAAGCTATTTTTTAGTGAATGCTACTACCATACCAGCTGCTGAGAGAATGATAATGAAAATATTATTTTGTTCATGCTCTTGAAGGTCAAAGCCTAGGTAGGGTGGGAAAGTATCCACTATTATATATAAAGTAACACAGGTTTTAAAAGATCAAAGATGATGCATACGAAATGTCACAAAACATTGAATAATTAATTGTCATATGAGGTATAGATAGCAAATACCATGAAAATTAGTTCAGCAAAGGAGAGAATAAGTACATTTACCAGAGAAATCTTCACAGGAAAGGAAGAATATATTAGTTTTTGAATGGTCTGAAAAGAGTGTAGAAAGTATATATTGTACCTTCTGTGCACATGCACACTGTGATAATTAAACAATAAGATTCAACAGAAATATATTTTTATGCCATGAGATTTGCAAAGAGAAATAACAAAGTTCTTATCTGGTTGAGGAGACATGCCATAGATTTATAACAAAGTCGGTGAGACCACTTGATATAAAGAAGTAACAAAATCAACAGGGACTTAGAGAAAGTTCATAGGCATTTGGGAAAATCCAGGAAAATGTTATAGAGAACTCCTGTTCAAGATGGAGCTTGAAAGATAAATAGAATATTTAATAGTCACAAAAGGATAACACAGTGGAAGACTCTGTTATAGGGGATGGCAAACTATAACCCCTCAGGCTGACCTGCTTTAAGAATAAAGTTTTATTAGAACCCAGCCATGTTGTGTATGTATTGTCTGTGAGTGCTCTCATGCTGTGTGACAGAGCTGAGATAGACCATGTGGTCTACAAAGCCTAAAATGTTTACCAACTGGTGCTTTACAGAAAGTTGGGTGCTCTCTGCAAGTAGATAAGATGTAGGTGGAAAAGCATTGTAAACTATTAAAGAAATAAAAATGAGATTTTTTCCAATCTAGTTTAACTTTATTTTTTAATATATTTTATTGATTATGCAATTACAGTTGTTCCAATTTTCTCCCCTTTGTCCCCCTCTACCCAGTACCCCCCTTCCCTGAAGCAATCCACCCCACCCCTTAGTTCATGTCCATGGGTTGTACATATACATTCTTTGGCTTCTCCATTTCCTAAACTATTCTTAACATTCCCCTGTCTATTTTGGACCTACCAATTATGCTTCTTAATCCCTGTACCTTTCCCCCCATTCTTCCCCTTCCCTTTCCCAGCTGATAACCCTCCAAATGGTCTCCATATCTATGATTCTGTTCCTGTTCTGGGCTTTTGCTTAGTTTGTTTTCTTAGATTCAGTTGTTGATAGTTGTGAACTTGTTGCCACTTTAATATTCATAGTTTTGACCTTTTTCTTAAATAAATCCCTTAAACATTTCATGTAATAATGGCTTGGTGATAGTGAACTCTTTTAGCTTCACTTTGGGAAGCACTTTAGAATGGAACTAAGCCCTTCCATTATAAATGATAGCTTTGCTGTATAGAGTAATCTAGATTGTAGGTCCTTGCTTTTCATCACTTTGAATACTTCTTGCTAGTCCCTTGCAAAGTTTCTTTTGAGAAATCAGCTGGTGGTCTTATGGGTACTTCTTTGTAGGTAACTCTCTGCTTTTCTCTTGTTGCTTTAAGATTCTCTCTTTAACTTTCACCTTTGGCATTTTAATTATGATGTGTCTTGGTATAGTCCTGTTTGGGTCCAACTTGTTTTGGGACTCTCTGTGCCTCCTGGACTTGTATGTCTATTTCTTCACCAAATTAGGGAAGTTTTCTTTCATTATTTTTTCAAATAAGTTTTCAATTTCTTGCTCTTCCTGTTCGCCCTCAGGCATCCCTATGATTCAGATGTTGGTACATTTGGAGATGTTCCAGAGTCGTCTTATACTACCCTTGTTCTTTTGAATTCTTTTTTCTTCTTGCTGTTCTGGTTGAACACTTATTTCTTCCTTATGTTTCAAAGCATTAATTTGAATCCTGGCTTCCTTCTCTTCACTGCTGGTTCCCTGTACGTTTTTCTTCATTTCACTTAGTGTAACCTTCATTTCCTCCTTTATGTTATTGCCGTACTCATGTGGAGGGGCTCCACCCACAGAGCCCCATCTGTGTGTCACAGATGAAAATAAAACTACCAAGACATGATCTGCTTGGGGTAGAGAGGTGGTCAGTCTCTCAAAGGAGAAGGACCCAGAACCCCTTCCTCAATGGGCCTTAACTGGGTTTAAATACACAGGAATACAGGTATGCCAGGTGGCAAAGATCAAATAATGGATAACATTTCAAAGAAATCTGAGGGCTTAATCTGAGTCAGTGTCTGTCAGGAAAGGGGATTGCAAAACCTTTGGGAGACAAACTCATTTCCTCCTCAGACCCTTGTCATTTAAATGAGAGCGCTCTTAGCAAAGCAGGTTTCACAGGACTTTACGAATTCTTTCTTATGCCCAATCACCCAGGGAGCTGCTCTGGCCCGCACAGGGCTGCACCACCCTCCATCATAGTTTCAGGCTTAAGTGGATTAGGACCAGGATGCAAGAGATCAGGAAGACTTCTCCCAGACGGAAATGGGGACTTGGGCTATGTCAGAATAGCCGGGGGGCAAGGGTCCATCACTCCCTCTTTGCTGCAGCCCCCCGAGTCCTTCCATGAGGGCCTTCCAAGTGGTCATGTCTGGCTTGGGTTGTTCCTCCCTTGAGGGGTCTTACCCGTCATTGACTAACTGACCAAGCATTGGGGGCCAGAGATGGATGAAGCAGAAGCATCGCTCCTGCCAGGGAGATAAGCTTTGTCTCCTTAGTGGCTCAGGTCCTCTCGACAGAACAGACGCAGATGAAGCAGGTCCCTTGGGCTCCCACTCAGCCTAGCCATGGGGTGGGGGTTACAGTTCCTGAAACCAGGCAGAATGGTCCACAACATACTCAGTGTGTTCTTTGAGCATCCTGATCACCAGTGTTTTGAACTCTGTTTCTGATAGGTTGAGTATCTGTTTTGTTTAGTTGAGTATCTCTGTTTTGTTCTTTTTCTGGGGGTTTGTTCCATTCTTTCATTTGAGCCATGTTTCTTTGTCTCCTCAATTTGGCAGCCTCCCTGTGTTTGTTTCTGTGTATTAGGTAGAGCTGCTTTGACTCCCTGTCTTAGTAGTGTGGCCTGTTGTAGAAAAGGCACCTGTAAATTGTGTGGGGTGGGACTTTAGGTGATCTGCAGGGCAGGGCAACCCACTTCACGGCTTTGTGGCTCTGTACGGGGATAGAGCTTAGAGAGGGATTATAATGCTGCCTAGCTTCTGCAAGTTTACCTGGCACTCGCCCCATTTCTAGTCACTTCACCTACTCCCTGTATGCAACTGGCACCTTTCCAGATGTTGCCCTGGTGCTAAATCCAGAGTGGATGGATTTGTATATATTCTAAGACCGTGTGAGTCCTTTTAAGTGGTGTCTCCTGAAAGTCCGCCACCCCAACACTCACTGGTTTTTACAGATACAAGTTATAGGGATTTATCTTCCTGGCACTGGAACCCCAGGGTGTGTGGTCTGGCCTGGGGCTGGGATCTCTTGTTCCCAAGGTATCCCTCCTGATTTTTACCTACCACATGTGAACATGGGACCACCCATGCTGTCGCCGCCTCGCCACACCACACTGCGTCTTCTCGCCTCTCCTCCCATCTCCAAGTCTCCACTCCTCCTACCCGTCTGGATAATGTGGCTTCAACCAATCCTTGGTTGTCAGGCTTCTATACAGTTTGATTTTCTGACAGTTCTGGGTGTTATTTGTTTTGAGGTTTAGTTGTAATTCTCTCTGTAGTTGTGTGAGGAGGTGAAGTATGTCTACCCATGCCTCCATTTTGACTGGAAGTTGAAAATGAAATTTTTTTATAGTTGGAATGGGGGGAAGTCAGTAATAAAAGGTTGGGTAGTTAAAGAGGAGGTTTGCCTTGAAAGAATATAATAGGGAGACCATTATTAATAGAGAGGAAGCAAGGGGCCTTTCAAGGATGGGATAGTAGTTCAATAAGGTACTGATGTGGCTTATTCTTAGTCATGCTTTTCTGATCTTTTCCATTCTAGCCAAGAAGGATCAGGAAGGTGGAGAAGAAAAGAAATCTGTGCAAAAGAAAAAAGTAAAAGAGTTAAAGGTGTTGGATTCAAAGACAGCGCAGAATCTCTGTAAGTAATTCTGTGATCTGCTTGAAATGTGAAGGATTTCTTCTAAGAGCTTAATGTTGGTGAATCCAGAATCCCTCGATATGTGAAAATTCCGTTTGCTGTGTTCCCACTGTATGCCAGGCACTGCATAGTGAATTTTCAGTCTTGTTTAATCCCTTTATTAGCCCTGCAAGATTGTTCGTATATAGTTTTATGACAAGGAAATAGAGGCTAAGACTTTCAGGAATTTGCCTAGTCGTGTAGTTAGTAAAAGATCTGTCTGAGCTTTGAACCTTGGATTTTCTTATTTCAAAGCTGTTAAGTGTTTCCACTGCATCCACAGAAAACCCATCACAAATGTTCTAGCTACTGTACATTTCTGTCTTTCTTACTTTCTTTTAAGTATTTCCTTTTAAATGCAGGTGCTGGCTTGACTTAAGTTAAATCTAAAATAACTTTGTGTTTTAGGATAAGTAATGTAAATTCTGGACTTCTCAGAGTAGGATCAAAAACTCCGAGTTCTGTTCTGAACTTGCTACTTAAAATTTGGGTTGCTGGCAGAATTTCAGACCAGAAGCTCCTGCAAAGTTGATATAGGTCCTTCTTAGTTGATGATCAGAATATACATTCATTTTCTGTTCCTTTCAACTGTTGAGCTCTCTGAGAATATAGATTTAAATATTTCTTCCACAAATATCAGAGGGCCTGCCGTGTTGCGGGCTCTGTTTGGCACACACCAGGAATGCTCTCCAGATGTGAAAGGATGTGTAGTCCGTAAAACCCACTCACAGTCTTGTGCTGTAGCTGCCATCCCCGTTTTTCAGGTGAGAAAACTAAAGTTCGGCTGTTGTGACTTGGCCAAGGCCACACAAGTAATGAGCACGTATATCCGTTAAGTCAAGTCAATGATACAGTGAGAACATTAAGCCTTTACATTATTCTTGGCTACATAATCTTATATCATTGCAAACAAATATTACTAAATATGATCTGTGGGTAAGTCCTTTCATGGAGAATGAAGTAATGTGAAGTAATTCCTCTTCTTAGGGTTTATCTCTGGGAACATAAAATACGAGTAATTGTTATTTCAGAAAATGATGCAAGATGGCGGGGCAGTGCAGTGTTATTTCCTGAATGATAGTGATATGGAAGACAGAATTCAGGAGGAGAATTGAGATTAGTTTAGGATAGGATGGTCTAGGAGATGCAGTTTAGTGACTCAGAAATTATTAAGTGCCTTTTATGTGCTGGGGATACAGAACTGAGTAAGACATAGCCCCTCTCCCCATGAACTGTACTTTGGGTGGAGGCGTAAAAGTAACAGTAGTAGTAGCACAGAGTGTGGTAAATACTGTGATGGAGGGTACTTGGGCACTTTGAGAGCACTAGGGAAGGGGGGCATCTGAGTCAAAGGGGGCAGTATTGGAGGGAGTGCATCCTAGAGATCATTCTAAAGGACGTACTGCTTAAACTGAGTTGAAATATTAAAGTGAACCCTGGCTGGGTAGCTCAGTTGGTTAGAGCATTGCCCCTATATGTCAAGGTTGCAGGTTCAGTCCCTAATCAGGGCATGTGGAAGAATCAACCAATGGATGCATCAATAAGTGGAACAACAAATTGATGTTTCTCTCTCTCCCTTTTTCCTCAAATCAGTAAATTTTAAAAAATAAGAAAATAAATTATTAACAGTGGGTTAAGTGAAGGGTAAGGGCTGGATTGTTTGGACAGAAGGATCAGAATGTGTGAAGGCACAGAGGCATGAGATGATATTGTGCATTCAGAATCTACAGTTTCTTAAGTATAGCTGGGGAGTGGAGGGTGAAGAAGCTCTCAAGGAATAGATAGAGGCTAGATCATAAAAGTTCTGGTAGGCTTAGGCTAAGGAGTATGTATTTTATCCTGATAGCTATGGAAGTTACTGAAGGGATTTCAGTCAGGAAAGTGAATGGGACAACCCTATGTGATTTGGGGGAAGGCTCCTTCAGCACTGAGTTCGAGGCTGCAGTGCTAGGGTGGGTAGAGGAAGACTATAGGCAGAGAGATGAGTTATATTATTGCTTTAAACTACCCCAGAAGTGATCAGGACATGGAACTGAAGCAGTGAAATGGATAGGAAGGTGGAAGATAAGAAGACAGAATTAACAGAACTTAGTGACTGACTGAGGATAAAGGAGATGTTTTTCAGGCAGGGGTGTTCAACCTTCTGGTGTCTCTGGGCCACACTGGAGGAAGAAGAATTGTCTTGGGCCACACATTAAATACACAAACACTAATGAAAACTGATAAGCAAAAAGGAGGTTTTAAGTAAATTTATGATTTTGTGTTGGGCCGCATTCATAGCCATTCTGGGCTGTGGATTGGACATCCCTGGGAGCATGCAGCCATTTCCTGAATTTACTGAAATGGGGGAATCCAGCAAGAGCAGTTCTCTCTGTCTTTGGTAGGAGAAGTGGTAGGTAGTGGACATGATGACAGGGGGGCAGGTGGTCGGTAGAAATGGTTACCTTAATTTTTTTAACGTTTTATTTGTTTATTTTTAGAGACGGGGAGGGAGGGAGAGAGAGGCAGAGAAACGTGTGTGGTTGCCTCTCGCATGCCCCCTAATGGGGACCTGGTCTGCAACCCAGGCATGTGCTCTGACTGGCAATCGAACTGGCGACCCTTTGGTTTACAGGCCAGCACTCAATCCACTGAGCCACACCAGCCAGGGCTGGTTACCTTAATTTTAGGGTAGAATTAAGGTGGCTGTGAGACTCCTCCAAAAGGATGGGTCCACTAGGCATTTGGGCATAGAAATCGGAAGGTCTGGCTGGAGATAGGAGTTTAGGAGACATTATATGAGTCATAATCGATGCCATGGGTTTGTTTTGAGGGCTATTAATATTTAAGGGCCAAAGAATAAAAGGGGGAGGCCTCAAAGGAAAAGGGCTGGAAAGGAGCAGCAAGAAAAATGGTGCAAAATGGTCCTCAGAAGTGGGAGTAGCCCACAGTGTCAGAAGAAGACCGGAGCCAAGTAAAATCAGGGCAGAACAAGGATCTTTTGGATCTGTCATTAGGAAAGTCAGTAGCCAGATCAAGAATTATTTCAGTACAGCATGGGAGTTAAGAACAGAGGCTCTAGAATTTATTTGTATTTAAATCTTGGCTCCACCTCTTACAAGCAGTGGAACGTTGGATGGGTAGCTTAACTTCTTGAAGTATTAGTTTCCTTTTCTGTCAAATGAGGCCAAGAATACAAACTTACAGGGCTGTTACGAATGGGGTAAGTGAGATGAGGTATGTAGATTGTGTTTAAGGTACTGTTTCTCACACAGAGTGGATGTTCAATAGATGATTGTCATCTTTCCATTGTGTTTGTGGAGAATAAAGAATAAATAAGAGTTTTGGAAGTGAGAGATGATAGATTTATATTTTTTTTAATTATAAAGTGAAGGAAAGGAGGAAGTTGGTAATCGGAGAGGAATATTAGGTCAGAGTGGCTTTTTGAGAAAGTATATGTGCTGGAGGAAAAGGTCCTTAGGACCACCTGCTCTGTTGAAACATGAGGAAAAGATGAGTCCATCGGTGTAGTTGCTGATAAGCTTACAAGTTTTCTTCTAGATGATTCCAAAATAGCCCTCACCCAAATCTCTTCTTGTCCAGCTCTGTCCAAGGGCCCCTGGTGCTCAGTGCATAACTGGCACGAGAGAAAGCTGAGCAAGCAATTCACCAACGGCTTCAGGTTTTTTTCAGTTACGAGAGGCAAGATCTTAGAACAGATGTGAAAGTGGTGGGACAGTTGGGAGAATGGGGACATTTTGGTGGAACTGCAAAGACAGCCAGGAGAGAGAGCGTGGGGAGGGCCACTGGAAGGCTACCAGGCGGCACCGAAGCCCCAGCTGCCATTGGTGGTTCTGATCTGCGGTGTTTAAGAGCATGTGCATTGGCCCCGGGGTGAGAGCAGAGCAGTCAGATGTCTGGACTGACAAGAGGCTGGAGGAAGAAGGAAGCCAGAGAACAGAAATAAGGGTAATAGAAATGGGAATAGTGGTAGAGAATGAAGTGGTAGACTGCAGAGTCTTGGTTAAGTAGAGGAGACAAAGTAGAACTGATACATTCAGAGAAAATGGAATGATTCGCTCTCTTCAGAGAGAGAGAGAGTGCGCGAAAGCACACTCCCATTTAGAGATTAGTGAGTGAGAGAGCTGGAAGGATGGACAGTGTTTATTAGGAAGTGGGATGCAGCAATGAAGAGTCAGCATTTCTAGGCAGGGGTTGTGTTGAGGATGGAGTCACGAGAGTGGTGAACTGACTAAAAGAGAGTAGGGCGAACATCTTCAATATACGTAGACAGAGAAGACCAAAGACTTCTGGGAACACAGGCAAAGGAGGAGTCACAGTGTTTGCAGAGTGAGGAGCTTGGAACGGTGCTGCTGGTATGGGACGTCAGTGCAGGGGTTAATGAGAGGGAGAGCTGGGAGGTGGGAAACCTAAACACAGGACCTACCGGGACTGGGAGCTTGGATTTTAACTGAGTAAGCAGTGTGGGGCTGGTGGGGGTTTCTGTAGTGATTCTTTTAGAGTCCTGTTAGGAAAATTGTCCAGCAAAGCGTTGTAAGATGGGCTGGAAGGAAGAAAAAACTGAGAACATGTCTTTATATTTCATTTTCCGGCAGCAATTTTTCTAGGTTCCTTCCGCATGCCCTATCAAGAAATTAAGAATGTCATCCTGGAGGTGAATGAGGCTGTTCTGACCGAGTCTATGATCCAGGTAAGGAGTGAGGTGGTCGTGCTGGAGCTGGCTCTGTGCGTCGCTGTGCACTGGCCTCATCTCCTCTGTGCTTGGAGGGCAGGGATCCTCCTCTGGCCTTGCTGACTTCAGAATGCCAGCTTTGGGTAAGCGTCCATCTTTGGTGCTTAGGTTGTTTCTGGTACATTTTTCTGGAGTCCTGCCATCTCACTGGCTGCTTCTGCCCCCGACCCTCACCCCTGATGTCCATGTTTCCTTCTTAGTGGTCCTTGGGCAGAGTGAGGGCATGACAGAGGCTCAAGCTGTCATCTCGTACCCTCAAACTGAGACAGTCCCTTCTCTCTTTCAGAACCTCATTAAGCAGATGCCAGAGCCAGAGCAGTTAAAAATGCTTTCCGAACTAAAGGACGAATATGATGACCTGGCAGAGTCAGAGCAGTTTGGCGTGGTGGTGAGTGAGGCCTCTGGCCATAGGCTCTTCTGCGACTCCCATGCTCCCTCCTCCCGGGAGCAGCCAGGGCACTCACTCCTTGCCTCTTGTCTGCTTTGAACCTACCTTTCTCTCTCTCTCTCCTTCCTGCCCTGGAACTCAGAGCCCCCCATAGGTGACTCAAGCCCGGAGCTTCTTACTTTTGTCTTCACTGGGGGTAATGGAGCTGCTTGTCTCCTGCTAGATGGGCACTGTGCCCCGCCTGCGGCCTCGCCTCAGTGCCATCCTCTTCAAGCTACAGTTCAGCGAGCAAGTAGAGAACATCAAGCCAGAGATTGTTGCTGTGACTGCCGCGTGTGAGGAGTTGCGGAAGAGTGAGAGCTTCTCTAGCCTTCTGGAGATTACCTTGCTTGTTGGCAACTATATGAATGCTGGTTCCAGGAACGCTGGGGCTTTTGGCTTCAACATCAGCTTCCTCTGTAAGGTAAGCCCAAGGATTAGAGCAGAAACATGAAGTTGAGGTCACTGGTCTCTACAAGCACGAGGTGGCAAAGACTGTCGGCCGGAGGTGATCTCACGCACGTCAGGACTAACAATTCTTCTCTTCCCTAAAGCTTCGGGACACCAAGTCTGCAGATCAGAAGATGACGTTATTGCACTTCTTGGCTGAGTTGTGTGAGACTGAGTATCCTGATGTCCTCAAGTTTCCAGATGAGCTTGCCCATGTGGAGAAAGCCAGCCGAGGTGGGTCGGCTGGGATGAACCTAGAAGGCACTTCTAAGCCCCACTCATCTCTGCACGGGGAGGGAAATAAGACAGTTTAGATTTTAGATCATTTTCAGTTTAGACTGTTTTAAGTGGGAATTAGAGAAGGTAAAGGCTTGATGTCTAAGCCACAAGGGAGGAATATTGGGCAGAAAAGGGGTCTGTTTCCATGTATAGCAGTGGGAAGTACTCTCCCTTCCTAGGGAGACATCAGCACAACTGGAAGAAAGGTGGGTATTTCTAGTCCAGAGCAATGGTTATTCTCATTCAGAAAACATAGACTGGATTAACAAAAACTAGGCCTCACCACCCTGGAGTCAGGTGAACAAAAAGCAGCTTTCAGCAGAAACGGGAACATATTTCTTTCCTACCTCTTTGTTTTTGTGTGCCTTCTGCTTCCAAACCCTGTTCTTGAAAATAAGTGGAAACCAAGATCCCAGAGGATTTCATAGATTTTTGTTGAATTAAATGAAGCCTCTCCTCTCTTTTCGGTCCTGTACAGCTTGTAGAGGGAGGCTGGAGGCTCCCAGGAAAGACGTGAGAAGGAACTAGAGGGTGCGTGGGAGAGCTAGAACTCTGGCTGTGTCGACTGGGGCTGTGCTCTGAAGGGTGGAGGCTAGGGGTCTGGAGACAGGATTTAATAAGCTCTTCTTGTCTGTTTCTGTGTTTCCTTTAGTTTCTGCTGAAAACTTACAAAAGAACCTAGATCAGATGAAGAAGCAGGTTTCCGATGTGGAACGTGATGTTCAGAATTTCCCAGCTTCCACAGATGAGAAAGACAAGTTTGTTGAGAAAATGACCATATCCTTTCTTGAGAGGAGGGACTTGCCCCCCAGAAGGGGTAGATCTTACGCAGGGAGGATTGGAGAGGGTGGCCAGCAGGACAGATCTGGTGCTATACAATTTTTCCCCCTTAAAATATTTTTTTTCACTAAATACATAGTTCCTGAAAGGATTTTCATCGTTATAGCAGGGAACGCACAGAATGCAGATTAGCTGAAAGTCCCCCTGCCCCTGCCCTCTGCCCACCTGCACTGGCCTTGTGCGCCTGGGCACTCCCTCCGCACTCCCCTTCCCAAGGTGACCGCTGCCACTGGACTTCTTTCCAGTTTGCACGTCATGGATCTGTTTTATACAAAAATTGCACTGCATGCATCGTGCCACTTTTTGCCTGTACTCTTAACTGGCTCTGCAGCCTTGTGTGCGGAATAGTCTCTTATAACCTCCACCTCCTAGGCGAACCAGAGCTGGTGTTTGCCATGCCCCTTATGTTAGATAGATAGGCTGCTTCTGCCTTTCACTTGAGATAAACTGTGCTGTATTGGACATGCTCACGCGTACCAACACACATCTTTGAGTCTTCCTCTGGGTGGAGAAGTGGGTCTGCTTCTTGGCACTGGTCCTTTACTCGGCAGCTGCACAGCTTCGTGAAGGATGCACAGGAGCAGTACAACAAGCTGCGGATGATGCATTCTAACATGGAGACCCTCTATAAGGAGCTGGGCGAGTACTTCCTCTTTGACCCCAAGAAGGTGACTGTAGAAGAATTCTTCATGGATCTGAACAACTTTAAGAATATGTTTGTGGTGAGTGAGGAACACCTGCTGACTGACTCTTGAGAACATTCTTCACTTTCCAATGGGTTTATGTTGGTGGTGGGTATGCATATGTGTGAGTGCAAACACACCCATGTGTTCTTTTTTTTCTTCCCCAGCAAGCAGTCAAGGAGAACCAGAAGCGGCGGGAGACAGAGGAAAAGATGCGGCGAGCAAAACTGGCCAAGGAGAAGGCAGAGAAGGAGCGTCTGGAGAAGCAGCAGAAGAGAGAGCAGCTCATAGACATGAATGCAGGTAAGAAGTGGAGGAGAAGGCTGGATGGGCTGAGACAGGAGCATCTGGAAGGTTTCTCTGTCTAGAATCTGGAGGCCAGAGAGAACAGCTCCTGTCTGAGCTCAGCTCCTGGCAAGTGACTGTTGGCAGCCTTCTCCCTTCAAGATCCCGATGCTGGACTTTCAGCCCACGTCAGTTACACGCACAGGCCAATTCTCTGTGCTCAAACCCTCTTCTCTCCTTTGCTGGTTCCTGCATTCTCTCATCTCCCCAGTGACTTCAGCATTGCTGTAATACTACTCTTTCTTTCTGCCTGTCCAGACTGCCTCTGGCTTCTTTTCACACCCTTAACTAAGGCTTTTGTTCTTTTCCCCACAGTATTTTCCTGGCACTGCTTCTGTCTTTTCGCGGTGGCCGGCCCTCCCTTTTTGCTCATTTCTCTAAGTACTGTGTCCTCAGTACCTCAGCACCGTCACACGCACCTTTCAGATCATGAATGGATTGAACTTCCAGAAGGGGGCAGGGGAGCTGACTACCTCTTCTTCCTTCAGCAGAATCTCTGTTTTATCACCAGAAGCATGTCTTTGTTGAAACATATGGCCTCAATTACTGGCCCTCTGTTTCCTGTCTCTGCTTCTTTCCTGCTGCAGATCCCTGCCCCTCTCTGGCTACTCCAGCGGAAATGCAGCACACACTACCCGCAGCACTGAGCTCATGCCGCCCTTCTTGAACCGCCCTGGAACCGAGAGGCCATGAGCCACCTAAGCGAGGGGTTCAGGGCTGCAGGGTTTCAGGGCTGCTCCAACACCTCTTGCTCCAGGGGCCTTTCTTTGGAATCTCCTGTTGTAATATTAGGAACCTGGAGCAGCAGGAATAGCCTACGTTTCATCTTTTCTTTATGCTTTTCTAGGAAGCAATTCCCTACTCTTACCCAGTTGTATAGAAGCTGCAAACTATTCTGGCAATGCTATTTAAGCCCACAGCAAATATTCTTTTCCTTCCCCTGTTCTCCTCAGTCTCCTGGGATTTGCCCCCAGGTACTGTCTAAGACACAGTGGGTAAGGATAGAGTCCAGCTGATGTGTGGGATGAGGGCCGTAACAATCATCAGGTGAGACAGCCGGCCTTGTCCTGGCTCTTGGATGCCCAGGGCAAACAAATGAGGTTGGAATGTAGGTCAGTAGCACTGATGATGTTCAGCCAGCAGGTGGCGCTTGGAACAGTGAGCCCTGCCTTGTAGCTGGCAGCCTCCAGGCTCCTTGGGATTTCAGTTTCAGATTTCACTACCCTGAGCTGTTGCCATGGAAACAGCCGGGCTGGAGCAAGGATTCTACATTAACTCTTTGTATTCTGTCCAGGATGCTCTTAACATGCCCAACTGGCGTTGGGAAGATGCAGCCAGGTGGGGCAGCACTTAAGTGAAATGCACTCAAGTGGTTCTCACCTTTTCCTCAGCCCTGCTCTGAAACTGAAACCAGGTGCTGTGTGAAAGGTTTATGTGAATTGGAGTAAAACATTTTAGGGTAAAGAGAGCGAGTAGCTAACTTACTAGTTTCATAGTCCCAGGCTCTGTCCTGATCCTGGTCTTGGAGTTGGGCAGTTCTGCAGTTCTCTGTGTTTGTCCTGACTGGGATGGGAAGGAGAGGGCACTGCAGGAGAAGAGCCCCGTGTTTGCAGTGGCTAGTAGACAGTGAAACCTTGTGTTGGAGCCATTTGCAAACACTGAACCTGGGCTGAGGCTGGAGGTTGAACCCCTGTCTGCTTTGAGTCCCCAGCCAGCACGGACAAGGGGGAAGCCAAGCAGATGCCATGTGGTTGTATGGGGCTCAGCACACGCATGCTGCTCGGGCTGAAGAGCTTACTTCTCCATCTTTGTTCATGGCAGAAGGTGATGAAACAGGTGTGATGGACAGTCTTCTAGAAGCCCTGCAGTCAGGCGCAGCATTCCGACGGAAGAGAGGACCTCGTCAGGGTAAGTACGCAAGTGGAGTCTCCCCCTGGGGAAGGGACCTCTCTGCCCCACAACCAGCTTGTCTTGGGCTGAAGAGCCGGTAACAATTCCCTGAGCGGTTAGGAACTTCTCCACACTGGTCCATGTCTGTGGAGTGGTTCGTGGAGTTCTCTCGTGTTCGAGAGCACTGGGCTGGGGAACCAGGCTTGAGGGACTGACCACAGCTCAGTTACAGCTGATTATCACGTTTCTCCCCATCCTCGAAGCAGTGACTTGGAACAAGCAAACCATGGTTCAGGACATGGAGATTTGGGTGGGCGTTTGACTGTACGAACAAAATTGACCAAAATGCAAAGAAAAAATGTCAGGAGTCCTTACTGTCAGCTTCACAAGCAGAAGAGAGAATAATAAAAGGTATAAATCCTATAGAGAGAAGGTTGGCATTGATATCCCCATACAGAGGAGCATCTCGCCGACAGGATTGGGCTGTGTCAGAGAACTTCCTTTTCTTCAGGAGCAGTGAGCTCCCACAGCATGTGCCCTCCCCGCTGCTTATGCCCCTGCAGTCCCGTCCCTGTCGTCGTGCCCCCCCCCCCCCACCTTCAGAGGATGTATGTGGATTTCGCTGAGCCAGGGCCTCCAAGAACCATGGGGCCAGGAGGACGAGCGATTCAGGCATTAGTGGGAGGAAGGGTCAGCAGTCAGTTTTCTCTGAAGGAAGTGTACTGCAGACTAGTCCAGAAATGGGTTTTTCCAAGGTGTTTCCATGGATTTTTCTCATGTGGTGTTAACTGTTGTGTCAGTGAAGCCCCTTGGGGACTAGGAGTGATGGCTTCTTTCCAGGTCAAAGGGTGGGAATTACAGAAAAGGCCTCATTGAGGGTTTCCATTTCTGAGGGAGCTAGAGCTGTGTTCCCTAGGCCTTGGCTGGCACACGGGGAGGCCTGATGGTTATGGACTGTACTCGAAGGTTATGTAAAGAGGAGGAATGGTGCAGTTTGCTTTGGCTGCTGCTTGGCTATTAATGCAGTGGTATCTGCAGCACGTATGATGCCTGGCCAGCCTGGAAAGGGGGCTGAGGGCCCAGATGGTGCATGTGAGCTTGCAGACTCTCGGAGTCCTGGCGCAGACGTTGTGGGTCACTGTGAGTTTCACCTGTTTTGACTGACTGCCTGTTTCTACCCATACTGGGAATATCCAGGGGGAAATTCCCTTCTGAGAGCTTTTCTGTGGGACCTCAGAACTTTCTCCACATTCTGACTCTTACCCACATTCTGACATCCTCTGAGTACTGGCTCTCTAGAGGGGAAGAGCCAGGGATTAGATGGGATGGAGCGTTTAGTCTATAGATCAGTGTTTGGGTAGAAAGTACAGCTGGTAGTGTTTCTTTTGTGTTTAGTTTTTAGAGGTTCTGCCCCATGGTTTCCTACCTGCCATATAAGGTAATGTGGCTGTACATTAAGCGTTTCCAGCCAAACAAAAGCATGTTGCATCTCACCAATTTCCTCTGTCCTCTCACCTAAGTGCTGACCTGCATCAGATTTGGTGGGGAATTCTCTGTCAAGCGTCTTCCTGTGGAACTGTGCTAGAATCCCAGGTGCTTCCTGTACACAGGCAGCCAGACATCGGTGGCTTCCCTCAGCCAGGGATCAGCGGGGGGCACATTCCCCACTCTTCCCACACGGGGAAGCCAGGGCTCCTGGGCAGAGGAAGCAGCAATTTTGTCAGAACCTAACTTTTTCACAGAGGACCCGAATTAGTCAAAGTACTGTCATCCAGTGCAAGAAGGAATAGGATGAGGCTTATGATAGGAGATACTGACGCAAAAAGAAGGTGAAAATGAGAACTACATACTTTTTAAATTGGTTGCACCCCGTAACCTTGTCTTTCAGCTCTGGGCTCACAGAATACAGCTGAACACATCGGGGAACGTTGCTCAGGGGGTTGGGGGGAGGCGTGTTTCTAGTCACTCCGGTAAGCTCTTTAGACCTTGGTGCACTCACCTCATGCAAAGCAATGAGGCCCTATATTAAGTGTAATACAAGGCAGGCATTGAAATGGGTGCAGAGAGCACAGGACTAGGATCAAAAGACCCCGAGTCAAGTCTAACTGATGCTGCCCAGGCAACCTTAGACAAGTTTGTGGGACCGGCTCTTAGTCACATGTGAAGGGAGGGTTCCACTAAAATGGCCTTGGGGCCCTTTCCAGCTCTAATAGCTGTCAGTGCAGTGACAGTAGGGTTAAGAGGATAAGAAAGGCTGGACCCAGGGGCCCCACTCTCAAACTGTAAAGGCTCTGGTGGCACTGGGTTCTCGTGGTGGCCACAGGACTTAGGGCGATTGTCTGTCTCTGACTGCCGCTCCGGGCCGGTTGCTCCAAGGCAAGAAACAAGTACTGCCAAGCAGACCTGCCTTGCAGCCCTCCTCGTCCCAGAGAGGCAGCTGTCCTATTGGGAGGAAGATACTAACCTTCTCCCTAGGATTTAAAGGAATGTTTAAAAAAAAAAAAAAAACTGTCTCTGGAGACCTGAGGGAGTGACCAGCACACAAAGCCCGCATTGAGCTGTCGGAAGAGGAGGGCCACTATCAGGGCCGGCACATTCAGAGTGACACGCACACTGCGGTGACCACAGGGTGTGGGGGGACAATGGTTCGAGTGTCCAGGGGAAGAATCCATGTGATTGTGTTACTGCTTCTGCTATTTCAGGCTCATAATTGAGTCTGCTTGTGGTTTAATGACTCAAGTTTATCTCCACGTCTGAATTGCAGCCTCTTCTATACAGGCCATCTGCTCACTGGGAGAAAGTCGAGGGAAGAAAGACATTCATCCCTCCCTGCCCTTCCCTCTGCTACTTTCCTGCTGCCCTGAAGACTGCCTAGGCGAACAGAACCGTAGGCTTGGGAAGGACTCTAAAACCCGCTAGTGTTAGCACCTCACCTCCTCAGACCTAAAAGGAATTAAGACTCAGAAACGGCCTTGCCCAGGGCTGCAGAGCTGGCTGACAATGGCAGAGCCGGAACTGTAGCCCGCTTCTGTAAGGCCGTGCCAGGGCTACTTCCACTAAGCCTGCACGACTGGACAGCAGGTGGCCGTGACCTTCAGTGTAGGCCAGAAATGCCCTTCCACTGAAGCAGTTCCACTGCTTCACTCAGACAGTTTTTCAACGACCACCGTGTGTAGCAGGTGAAGGGTGTGTCCTGTGCCACTGCTCACTCTCCCTCCACTTTTGTAAAAGTGGGACAGGAATTGCAATTAGGGGACTGAGACAGTAATGAGTTCTTCAGGAGGGTAATGACTGCCCCATCTGTCCTACTTTCCTCTTCCCTAAGGAAGCTTATTAACAAGAGCACTTCCTCTTCGGTAGTAGTTCCTGGCCTGTGTTTTTATAAATGTCTTTTTCCAAACCATTAACCTTTTTCTGATTCATCTACACTAGTGTTATATGGTTGATTTTGCTGGTATTTCTGTTCTAGCTCACCCCCAACTTCTGGGAATCTGGCCTCAGCTTCAACTGAGGTCTCAAGACTGTTCCCTTTTGCCCCAGTCTGCGGGACTATTCTCTTCTGACTTAGCAGTCCTCCCTGATCTCGGGTGGGTGAAAGGAGTGTCTGCCTCAGCAGTGCTCGAGTCAGGGAAGCGAGGGGAGGCTCAGTTTTTCTCAACCGTTCAAGCTGCCCAGCTCCACTGTGGCCCTGAAGACACAGCGGAAGCCCGTGTCCTCGGTTCTGCTCCCAGTTCCAGCAGGAGCTCTCGTGTCTGATGCTGGCCTTCAGCCACATCATGTCCATCCCTACTGCACCTTCTCTCCAGGCTTATAAGGGAAGTTCTGGTCTTCTCCCCACTGACCATCCACTTCTGGTTTTTATGAAATCTGTTAATGCATCAGAAGCTTTTTGATTCTGTTAAAATCTGGAAACCTTGCTCGGTCAGGTACAGCTGGTGTCACCTTGTTCGGGAGGAAGAAACCAGAGAGAGAAGAGGCTGAGACCCACCCTGCATGTACTTGATGGCCCCCTCATGGCCGAGGACAGGTGTTCCGGAGGCCCGGGGTCTGGAGTCAGAAGTCCCTTCCTCGCACGCCTCCCGCACACAGATAGATAGTTGCAGACTTTCTGAACTGCTGGAGACTAAGTTCAAAGGTGCAATGGTGAGATATTACTGCTTTTCCAGACGTGAGAAGCAGTAATATCTGAGAGGGCGGTCTCTCAGAAGAGAGTGGAGACTTAAAGGGTCTGAGGAAGAAGTTGCTGGAGAGACTGGGAAGGAAGGTGGGAGGAGCGTGAGCGTGCGGACCTGCCCGGCTGCACTGTGGGGCACTTCTCCCTGTCTGAGGTGGCATTTTACGTGCATCGTCCGAGGGATGGTCCACGTGACAGCCCCGGAGTCACACCCCGACCTGTGACCTGGTGGGCCTCATGTCTGGCAGTCAGGGCCCTCACTCTCCTCTGTCCTCTTGTTAGACAGCCCCTTGTGCCCCTGGGGGGAGGAAGAGGAGGAGGAGGAAGACACCCGTAAACTGGTGATCTGTGGACATGCTACGTGCTCCCTGCCGCCCTGTCGGCAGCCTCTGCCGTGTGAGCACAGTGTTTCTGCAGAGACACTGACAGCCCTGGCGATGACTTGGACCCTCTAACCCTGTCTGGCTTCTGCCCTCCCTAAAGCTTTTTGCTGGTCTGAAGAAGGCAGAGGTGTTCTGGGTGCTTTGTTCACTGGCTCCTCTGGACCCCTTCCCTCCAGCGGGGTGCAGCTGCCTGTGTGTAGGGGTGGAGGCTGCATGTAGGGGTGAAGCCTGTGGATAGGAGAGCCAGGCTTCCTCTGTCCCTGCTCCTTTCAGACTTACATGCTGTTTTCTCCACTCAGCTTTCCCATGACCTGGCAAGTGTTTGTTTTTTAAATTGAGATACCACATGCCTAAATATACCCTTTTATTTATTTTTATTTTTTATTTTTTTTTATTTTTTAAATTAACATTTTAAAGATTTTATTTATTTATCTTTAGAGGGGAAGGGAAGGAGAGAGGGAGAGAAACATCAATGTGTGGTTGCCTCTCGGCCTGCAACCCAGGCATGTGCCCTGACTGGGAATCAAACCGCGATCCTTTGATTCACAGGCCTGCGCTCAGTCCACTGAGCTACACCAGCCAGGGCCAAAATACACCCTTTTAAAGAATACAATTCAGCGTTTTTCAGTATATTCATTAGGCTGTGCATCCATCACCACTATCTAATTCCAGAACATTCTCATTACCCCAGAAGGAGACTCCATACCCATTAGCAGTTGCTCCTCATTCTCCTCTCCCCCAGCCCCTGGCAACCACTAATTTACTTCCCGTCTCCATGGCTTCGCCCATTCCAGACATTTTATAGGAACAGAATCATAGCATCCGTGGCTTCTTGTGTCTCCTGCCTTCGCCCCAGGCAGGCAGTTCTGGGTGTCCCCACGGTCTCTCCACGCTGCTCCCCGGCCATGGGGAGAGGCCGACAGCACAGTCCCAGGGGACTGCCTTCGTGTTCAGGATACTGGGCCATAAATCTGGATTCTTCAAATGAATATGAGGGTCCCGGGAACAGCTTCCAGCAGTTAGAATGGCCGCTCATGGATTGATTGGTTCTTCACAGTCCCATAGCCCACTGGCCCGGGATTTCTTTGTAGAGGCCCCTCCAGGCCATCCCTGACCCTAGCTCTGCTTTCCCCAGCTTAGCTTCATCACCCTCTTCTCCCTCCGCAAACACACAGTAGGGCCCTTGGCATTGCTGTCGCAGCCACTGCCCCTGGGGGGCTCTGCGAGCTAGGTGTATGCACATCTGGGGAGAGGGAGGGAGTGTTGGAGATGCATGGCAGTGTGACACGTGTGTGATATCAGCATGGGCTGCTGTTCCTGTTTGCAGGAGCCCCCCTGGGGTTTTGCCCTCAGCCTCGGAGCTTCCTGGGAAATGCCCAGGAAACAAGAGGAACGCTGTTTGCTAAGCTTGAAGCTGTTCGATTCCAACAGCATTAGGAGGGGAAAACCGACTTTGAGTGCTTTCTCTCTCTTTGAGTTACGTAGCTGCTTGGACCCTGTTCTGTCTAGCTGTCTTCAAACCTTTGTATTTTTTTTTTTAGTGTTTAAAAAAGCTTCAATTTTAGAGAGAGGGAAAGGGAGGGAGAAAGTAAGAGAAATACCGATGTGACAGAGAAACATCGATTTGGCTGCCTTCCGTAGGCACCGCATTCGGGGACCAAACCAGCTACCCAGGCGTGTGCCCAGACAGGGAATGGAACCAGCAGCCTTTTGGTTTGTGGGACAACACTCAACCAACTGAGCCACACTGGCTGGGGTGATACTGTTATTTTAAAAAATATTTTATTTATTGATGCCAGAGAAAGAGGAGAAACATTGACTTGTTGTTTCATGTATTTACTCATTCATTGGTTAATTCTTGTATGTGCCCTGATCAGGATTGAACCTACAACCTTGGCCTTTTGGGAGAATGCTCTAACCAACCCGGCTACCGTGCCAGGGCCACACCTTTGTGCTGTTTTCACACAGGAAAGCAAGAGCATGGCTTGCGCTCCAGCCTGCGCCATACTCTCTCATATTCGCTGCACCTTTACCCAGGGGTGTATTCCACGTCTTCGTAGATCTCTGCCCCTCCTTGAAAGTAGGAGCCTCTGCGAACTGGACGGGGCAGCCACGTTTGTGTGGCGTCTGGCTAAACGTCTGGCCTAGAGTTCAGAGGGGGTCAGAGGTTGGGCTTTCTGTGGACAAAATCTCTCGTATCTTCCCTTGCAGCCAACAGGAAGGCTGGGTGTGCGGTTACCTCTCTGCTGGCCTCGGAGCTGACCAAGGATGATGCCATGACTGCTGTCTCTGCCAAGGTGCCCAAGAGCGGTGACGGAGTCCCCACGATCCTGGAGGAAGCCATGGAGCTGGTTGGCCGTGCCAGTTAATCTGGGTCCTGTGGCCGCAGCAGCTCCTCCGTGGAGCCCCAGACCGTCCTGCCCTGAAGCCTGTGCCTGAAGGATCATGGAGATTCCCCGTGGGGTGGGCGCTCCCATCACCCGACCCTGTCTTCCTCTCTGGCCTGCTGCTCTCTGTACATGACACTTGGCTTCAGCTGCCTGGAGGCCAGAAGGAAGGGGCAGCGTTGGGGAGGCCTGAGCCCAACCCAGCCAGCCCTGGCTGTTGCATTACCAAAGCAGGCTCCATGTTTGCTGCTGCCTTAACCCCAAGTGTCTCCCCTCTGTTAACTGGAGGCCTGTTTCAGACAAGGCCCGCCTGCTCTCTCAGCCCCTGGCTTTCCAGTGGGCTTCCTGTAGGTCAGTTTTGCTAAGTTTGTGCTTTTCTTTTGTGGCTTTTCTGGCCCTGAGAACAGCATGGGGCTTGTGAACTTTTGGGCTTTATCCCGCCTTTCATTGCTGTCACCTCTTCACCCTTTCTTCTCTTGGCAGTTATTTATTACTAGCGGTGTGGCATGGGGAGCTGCTTCTAAGGAAGTGGGGGACAAATCCCACTCTTACTCCACCTTCCCCAGAAAGGCCTCCCACAACAAAGAGGATCACTTTTATCTGCTCCACTGTGGCCTTGGCCAGAGCGTGTGGGCTGGCAGGCAGGGCACAGAGACCCTGTGGGGTCTGCTCCAGCCTGCTGCCCTGCCTTGGGCCCTTGCCTCTCTGGACCCTGCACCAGCCCCTGGCTACTGAGCCGTGGTCCCTCCCCGTGCCCTCCCCAGAGCTCTGGTGCGTCTCATCTGGAGTATGGGCTGCATTGTGACCATCCCAACACCTCACCCTCTGTCTCCAAGAAAATGGGAGGTGGAGCCTCCTGGCTGAGAAATTGTTTTGCAAATGGCTCTATTTTTGTATGAGATTTTTTTTTAAAGAAAAATAAATCTTCCTTTCCCCTTTTTCCTCCATAATATAAGAGGCTTCGATGGCAGGTTCCAGAGTCTTCCGGGCTACTCCCCTCGGGCCTCAGTCCTGACCAGGCCTGGGACCTGCACCTCAGCTGTCACGCCTCTGGGCCCTTAAGACCAGTGCAGATTCTCTGCCAGCATCTGGTTGTGGCACAGGAGGAAGCTCTTCTCTGGTTGAGTTGAACCAGGCCTAAGGGTAGTAGGAGCTCTGAGACCACAGAGTTTTTATAAATTTAATATATTTATCAAGCCAAATGTGCAGATGTTAACTGGACACTCTGGGGGAGTGGGCACAGGAGTGCTTCCACGCTTCTTAGCCCTGCACCCTTCTGAAGCAGTGGGCAGGCCACACTGTTCGGTGGCCCCGGTGGCCCTGCCACAGGAAGCTCAGACTCTGGCTCAGGTGACACTGTGTTGCTCTCATCTTCCCACCGCCAGGCAGGGAGAGAGGAAAGCACTGTGGCTGGCTGTTAGCGCACCGGACACCGAGGGCACTTGCAGGAAGCCCAGCGATCGGGAAGAAGGGTTCTGGTTGCCAGGCCTGTGTGGGGGGCAGGGGCAGCGGCAGCTTCTCGAAGCTGTTCCCGGGAAGACTGGTGCGAGGGGCCAGCTGTTCCCTAGGTGCCCTCCTCCTTGCTGACATCTGGGGCTTTGACCCTTTCTTTTTTAATCTACTTTTGCTAAGATGCATTTAATAAAAAAAAAAAAAAAACAATAGTCCCGTATTTGGGACAAAATGCAAACCTGTTTCCCTCACCTCTTGGGCTTCTGGGATGTCATCACCTCCAGTTTGTTGGGTTTGTCTCCAACTGTTAATAAAGCATTGAAACTACTGCTTTACAGCCTCCTGTGTGAATGTCAGAGCTGTTTCTTTTCACTCTTACCCAGGTCCCTCTGTCTCATCCAGCCTCAAATCCCTGGTTGACCTGACAGATCATTGTCAAAAAGTCCAAGGTGCCCTTCCTGTGCCAGACCCTGGAGTTGGGGCCTGGAAATGATTAACACATGGTGGCTTCTGCCTTGCTGTTTGCATAAAGGAGTGGGGCCCCAATTCAGGCCTCCTGCCCCTTCCTCATTGCTGCCTCCTGTCTTGGAATTGCTTGGAACCCTTAAATTCCTCCCCAGCTCCCATGCCCCCAGGTGTCATAGTTTCCTGGCAATACCTGTGCCTCTCTCAGAGGGAAACATCTGATTCCCATTCTCCCCTCCCCTCCCCTCCCCCCAACCCCGTTGATGGCCACACACCGCGTTCCAGACTAAAGGGGCTTACACTTGGGTGGAAGCCTGAGCCTGCCAAGCAAAGGTCAGACGCCAGAGGTCATGCTCCGGATGAGTTGCTCCCCCAGAGTCACGTGTTTGAGCACGTAGTGACCTGCACCAAGAAACCTTACAATCCATGCGCAGGCCCAGAATAGGCAGGGAGGGGCCTGGAGGGGACCACAAACTCATTTGGGCAGGCTCTAGAACTGGAAATAAAAGCCTTTTAAATAGCCCTGGAGCCTGGGCAGCTGCCTCCCTAGTAGGGCTGGAGATGGGGGGCGGGTTGCCTGCTTCCTCTCTTCCCCCACCCCAGAGGCCACGCGTTTCTAGCTTAAAGCTTCATAGGCACACATACCAATTAGGGGACCGGCCACAGCTGCTCATGCTCTGCCAGTCTACTGCCATGCCTAGAATAGAACCCAGGCGCCCGGCTCCCCACCCTCCGCAGCCTGGCTCTCAGACGCAAAACCCTGCTTCTATCTCAGCAGCTGCGCACACCACCCTCTCTCCCACGCAGGAAAGTTGCCCCCGGATGCTTAGTTGGAAGGCTTGGTTTCCATGACAACAGGCTGAAGGACCAAGGCTCTGAGAGGCTCCGCGCAGAGGCAGCCCAGAAACAGCCTCTTCCCTTCCCGTGCTCGGGCACACCCTCGCTGACCTGCCGGATCACCCCAGGGGGGTCTACCTTTCTCTCCTGCCTCTCCCGGCCTTCCCTCCCTCTGAGCTTGGGACTTCTCTGGCTGCGGCAACCTGGGAATCCCACTGTGCTCCGAGGAGACTGGCTGAGGAGGCAGGGAGATGGGCGAGCGGACCAGTGAATGGAAAAGCACGAAGAGAGGGGAAGGTGGGAGGGCGACCTGAAGTGGGTTCTCTCATTTCCTGTCCTTTCAGGCCCCTAGACCACCCCCGGACAAGAAGGCGACGAGCCCTCCAATCTTCTTGGCTCTGCTGCGGAGAGACGAGCGGGAAGGTGAATTCCAAGCTGGGAAACTGAGGCCCACGCTACCGACCCGGCCTTTGGAGAATCGCATCCAACATTCCCTGCTCTCTCGCGGTGTTCCCAAACCCGGGAGGCAGCGGGGGCGGAGGGAGACATGCAAAGTAAAGTCCCCCCTCCTCCCGCCAAGCAAGCTAAGGCGCTCGGAGGTTGTCCAGGCCGCGGAGAAGGGGCTGGCTCTAAGGAGACGTTCCCACCCCCTCTGCAGCGCAGTTTGCTGAGCGCCAACCCGCGCTCGGATCTCCTCTTCTGCCTGGAGACTGGCGCTTCGTTAGCCCTGGCACCGAGACAGCCGCGCACCCCACTGCACACTCAACTGCACACTGACACACTGTGCTGACGTCTCTCCCCCACAATGGACCCGCAAGCCGATGACACACACGGTATCCAGATCCGCCCGCACACTGAGTCAGTCACATGGTATTGCATATGCACGAAGGTCTTACAAGCATAAAGTCACGTTTGACAGTCATACACAGACACACGGCGACAACACCAGACCAAGACGCAAACGCCATAATCGCCTCCTGATCCCGCTCTCCGCCCAGCATGCACCCCTTAGCTCGTTACTTCATCCAGACGTGTCAGGAGCCTCCATATTTAAACAGAAACGTTCAACCTTTCAGAAGAAACCTTTTTATTTTTTTTTTTCAAAGAAAAAAGCCATATAAATATTAGAGTATAAAACTTGCGTGAAACACAGGAAAGGGGTGGGGAGCTACGTGACTATGCAAAGAGAAGCGCTTATAGGAGTCAGTATTGGGGAGGGGTCGCTGCAGCGCGTGAACACAGCACAAAACACAGCACGGGCCACCGCAGGCAAATTCGAGGACAGACGGCTGCGAGGAGCCCGCTGCCCGCTGCCCACTCGCCATCACGGGAAAGCACACCGCACTACACTATTGGCTACTCTACACCAGCCGAAGGAGGGAGGGAGGGGTCTCTACACTACTGTAAGGACTAGGGTGGGGTTCTCGCTCAGCCCCGGTGCGTGAATGGGACTCCGAGGGTAGAAGTGGGGGGGCAGAGTTAGGTTTATGCACAAGGAGGCACTAGGGACTTGAATCAGGCTCTGGCCACTAGGGGGCACACTGGGGGCCTGAGCAGTGGCCTTAACAGAGAAGAAATGGCACCTGGCAAGGTGAAGGACCAAGCCTTGGGGAATGCAGGGGCCCCCTGGAGAAGCCTGATCCTCCAGCTGAGATGTTCTGTCTACTCCATCCCTGCTCTAGCCCCTCTGCCTCCCTAACCCAGGAACCAAGAATGGCCTAGCTGACCCTCCCTTCCAGGCCTGCGGGTGTGGTGGGGGGCATACTGATCCTTCCACTATTGGCACCTCTGGAGTACCCAGCACCCACAGAGGCCCCTCCAATCTCTCCAGGGGACCTGGTCCCAAACCTGCTCAGACGTTTCTTGGACCGTAATGCCAGATTAGATCCACTGGTGCTGGCAGCTCAGCCCAAGGCCTGTGGTAGATGAGGGTCCAGCCCGGTGCTTGGTTTGTGGCTGGAAAGATCTGGTCAGTACCCTGGGGACTTACAGAGCCTACTGATAACTGTCAACTAATGGGTCAAGATGTATCCACCCCCCTCCCCCGCCACATACACACACTTTCCTTCTTTGTCCGACCACCCCATACTGTCTTGGAACATGCAATGAAGTCTCTGGTTTGGGGAGGGGCAGCCACAGCATGCAATGGGAACATCAAACAATGAAAAACAAAACAAAACAGAAAACAAAACAACTGGTCCCTAGAACATCGCAAAGAGGCTTGGTAGCAAAATGCCCTCCCTAAATCCAGCAAGCATCAGTACCATGGAATGGTGACCGCCTCTCCCAAAACATAAGCTCAGTCTCAGGCTGGGGAAGGAGGCGAAGGCCTGGCACCAAACCATGCTTTGGGGGAAGTTTGAGAATTGAAGGAGAGGCCAAGAGGTCACGATGCCCTTTCAGCTCTTCAGAACTACGAACCTTTTTTGGTCACCAGGTACCTCAACACCCCAACCACCTTACTGAAGAAAGAGGAGCTGTTGAAGGAGGGGGGTGGCATGGGTGGGAGGGAGGCAGGTGGTGGTTGGGCCTGACTGGATTTGGATGAAGGTGGAGGAGTTCCGCTGTAACTAAAGCAGCACGATCAGTGCTGTCCGCACTGACCCACTGCCTCCCCCCACCGCGGCACGGCAGTTGATTGGATGCGGGGGGGGGGGGGGGTGTCCCAGCAGAACTCCCTTTGCATATTCAATCCCCTGGGGGCAGAGAGGGGGTGTTGACTGGGCACTTGTTTCTGTTTCCCAAGGGGAGCATGGTCCTTGGGGCCAGCCAGGATCCTGGGGATGAGCCCTGGAAACCCCAGGCCTGGGTCCAGGTTGGGGGAGGCTGGGCTGGCTGGGGGGAGGCGGCCCTGCAGCTCCTGGCCAGCCTCCGCTTTACTTCTTCTCCTTCTTGCCTGACTTCTTCTTGTTGCCGTTGCTGCCTGCCGGGGCCTTGCTGTCTCGCTTGCCCGCGGCGTTGGTCAGCGTGGCGTTGCTGCCAGGGATGTAGACGTTCTGGCGGTAGTCGGGAACATGCTGCAGGGTGAACTGGGGCCCGTAGCGCGTGCTCAAGCCCATGGTGCCAGCGCCCCCTCCCAGGGTGGAGCTCCCGTCAGCAGCTTCTGCAGAGACAGGAAAAGTCAGGGGCTAACCTCTGGGTCCCCAACAGTCACTCTCCTGTAGGACAAGCAGTTAATGAATGCCGGCCAATCACGCAGCCCTGACCCCGCTGAGCACTGGGCAGACCAGCTCCATCACAAGGGGTAGAGGTAAGGGACTAATATCCTGGATTTGACTCCTAGCTCTTTTACCTATTCACCTAAGATACAGGCTAAAAAGATGCTAGCTGTTCCTTCTCTCCAGGCTGAGGCACTGGCTCTCAATCCCTTGCTCTGGCCCTTCTCAAGGGAGCCGCTTGGGTTTCCACACTAGGCTGTGGGCTTCTGGGGCCCTTCAGCCATGGCTTGTGCATTCTCCTCTCCTTCTCCAGCCAGTGCCCAGCACAGAGCAGGTACTTTGTAGTTCTGTTACTAGCCAGGAGCAGGCGCTCTTCCAGGCATTCACTTCAGAACCGAAACTGCTGCCTACTCTGTGCCAAGCCCTTTGCTGGATGGCGCACGTGCAAGATGGCTTCTCACCTCAGTGCCACAACCCAGTGAGGTGTGCGGTGTGGCCCACGTTTTACAGATCAGGGAAGTAAGGCTCCAAGAAGGTAAGACTAGCCCACGGCCAAACCAGCCAGCACTGGGCAGAGCAGGGGTGAGGCCTAGGTGTGTGCGAGTGTAGGGAGAGCACACACCAGCAGCAGCAGCAGCATGGCCTTCAAAACTCCTCTCTGGGTAGAGGAGAGGAGAGGAGACAGCGCGAGCAGTCTTCCACGAGGCTTAGCAGATGATGATCTCGGGACATCATCTTGGATTCACGGTGCCAGAGCCAGGTGACATCAAAGACAGTGTCCTGCCTGAGAAGACACCGGGGTCCAGGGCAGCACACACTCTGGCCTTGGCTCAGCATCACCCAGGAGCGCGTTAGAAACTGAGACTCTCTGAGTAGGTCTTTGAACAGGCTCTCCGGGAGGTCTGCGTGGACGTTACAGGGAGAGATGCTCAGAAGTGGGCTCTTGTGAGGCGTAAATGAGGCAGCACTTCGCCAGTGCCCAGGCACTGAGGGTTCGCTGCTGCGGTCGTCGTCCTCGTCCCCAAACAGCCTGTCGTTGCTCAGTGTGCGTGCAGTAGGGGGAGGAACCGGGAGCTGGAAGGCTTCGGCTGAGCGCGGGCAACGGAGCTCTCCTGCCTGCTGTGGGAGGGTTAAAGCCCCAGGCCGACAGAGGAGCTTTCCTCTAGACTCCCTCTGCCCCCACCCCAACCCTGGGGGTGAGTAGAGAGGGTGACTAAAGCCTGGAGAAGCTGAGTAATCCTGGGACTCCGACCAGGGATTGAGAAAGAGAGACAGGAAATATTTTCAAAGAATGGCATGAGGGGGGAGGGGCCGAGAGCAGGCAAGGACGGATGAGCCTCGGTCTTTCGCCTTCTCACTCCGGCGCTCAGGTTTCTACTGGCTCCATTTCAAACCTCCAATCCCGGGAGGACCTTGAGTGGGGGTTGGGGAAGGGGTTGGAGGGAGGGAGCAGCTGCCCACTTCCTTCCCTTTTTCTCCCTCCCCCAGCCCCTTCTCCGCGTGGACATTTCTCTGTTCCCCTAATTGACTCCAGGAGGGAGCTGTGACCTTGACTGCTGGCCCCCTCCCTCCCACGTTCCATCTTCCCACCGGGGAATGGAGGGGTAGGGGAGGGGGCCAGATCCGGCTTCAGGAGCCAGGATTGCAGAGCGATTTAGAGAAGAGAGAGACACAGGGGGAAGAGAGGCAGAAACAGAGAGAAAGGCAGGGCTTGATTGGGTAGCTAGGAGCTAGGCCCACCCACGCACCCTATGCACCCAGGACCTCTGAGGAGCCCCTGCAGTGAATGAGAATGGCAAAGCCAGCCCTGACGTTGGCCCAGGCCCTACAGGGTACAGTGGAGGTGAGCCGTGTGACCTTGACCCAGGCCCTGCACGACTAGGGCCTCAGTTTTCCTGTCCACAAGTGTGAGGGGGGAAGCTGGATTGCAGGCTCTGGCCTTCCGTGGAGTCGGTTCTCCAACGGCCTCTCCTTCTGCCCCTCACCGGGCAGGGGCCAGGGCCTTCCATTGGTCCGAGAGAAACAGACTTTGAGGAGTAGCGAGAAAGAGCCTGACTACCCTCGGCCCTGGAGGAGGCAGAAGCAGGGCTGGCCTCTCCCGCGCCAGCCTCTCCCGGGAAAACAGCTCCAGGCCCAGTAACCTGGAACCTCCCACAGATCCTGCCCTCCCCACCCGGGGGCTAAGGGCAGCAAACTCCAAGCTAGACCTCAGCCGGATGACCTGCAAACCACAGGCTCCTTGAGAACACACCTCCTCCCTGAAATGTTTATTGAAGAAGCCTCCCAAGTGTCCTTACTCTCCCCCTCTTACTCCCACTCAACAGCCCCACAGACCCGATGGGCTGGGCTCCAGGAGCCTCTCTGGCTCCAGGGCAAGGCTGTGGGTGTGAAAGTGAGAGTGGAGCCTGACACCTCCGTCCCCAGGGTCCGTCCCCAGGGCCGGGCTTACACTCAGGTCAGGCCCTGTGTGGGCCAGAAGCCGGGAGTCCTGAGAGGAAGGCAGCCTTCAATGACCCAGGGGACCTTCTAAGAGGGTTTGGGGCCAAAAATACTCCATTTCTGTTTTTAAAGTGTGGATTTAGGCTAGAAAGCCTGCTTCCTGGCCTTAGGGCTCAGCACCACAAGAGCTAAATATACCTGACTGTCTGTTTACTTCCCTCAAGACCCTAACTTGGCATCTCCCCAGACCCGGCTCCTTCCCCGTTCACACTCTGCATCTGGCCTCTCCTGCGCTTCTAGCTCTTTCCCAACCACAGTCGTGGCCTTGCTCAGCCTTGCAGACAGCTGGGGGAGCTGACCAGGTTCAGCGGTGAAAATACAGGGCACTCAGTTAAATATGAATTTCAGGTAAACAACGAGCAATTTTTTAGTGTTGTCTGTCCTGATACAAATGTGTGGGACCTACTTATGCTAGGATATTATTTGTTGTTTATCTGGAGTTAAAATTTAACTGATCATCTTGTGTTTTATCTGACGACCCTCACCTGGGAGAATAAGGCAGGGCAGTGAGAGTTCAGCCTCTAGAACTATTTAGCCAAAGGGGAAACTGAGGCTGGATCTCAAGGCAGACATGGTCACTGGAGCAGAAAGGACATGAACTTGGGAGTTGGGCCAGTTTAGAACGTCCAATCTGCTGCCTTGGAGAAGTGACTACTTAGTTCTCTCATCTGTCGAATGGAAGTGATCAGACGTGCCCTGCAGAGCTGCTGAGAGGCTTGGGTGACGTGAGGCCCACAGAGGGTGTCTAACACACACCCAGAAGGATACACAGGCGTGGTTATGGGCACCGTGTTTGATTTTACCTCGCTCTCTACCCACC
The DNA here is from genome assembly GCA_004027475.1 of Anoura caudifer. Lineage (NCBI taxonomy): Eukaryota > Metazoa > Chordata > Mammalia > Chiroptera > Phyllostomidae > Anoura > Anoura caudifer. The sequence continues at coordinate 61,953 of PVKU01005620.1, read as the reverse complement.
AGCCCTCCATGCAGGAGGGCAGGGCTCTCAGCCACTGTAAGGCTAGCGCCTTCGTCCCCCACCAGCCTCCATGTAAGCCCGGGATTTGCTGCTCCAGAAGCTAGTCCTTATTAACAGGCATTATTCTAATTCTGTCTTCCTTCTACCCCTATGGATCAATAAAGATCATAATTAGTCAGTTTTGGCCACTACATATTGTGCCCTTCCTCTCTGCCAACTCTGTGCTGAGGTCTGATATTGGCCCTCATGACACCACAACGAGAGCTGTTATTACTGCACCCATTTCAGAGTCAGCGCCTGTGAGGCCTGAAGGGGCTTGGGAACGTGCCCGAGGACTCACGGTTAAAGCAGCGGCGCCAGGCGCCAGGACCGGAGTCCATGCTGGGCTGCCTCCGAGCCTGCATGCCTAAGTGCTGATGACAGGACTCTGCTTCCCCTGTTCGGGACCCTTGTGACTCTTTAGGGATGACAGCCATCATCTGCATCCCCATTGCATGTGACGTTCTTTGTTAGCTGCGTGAGAGACCAAAACCCTTCTCTGAAGGTGGGGTCAGCGAACCAGAGAGAAGGCCTCAAACATCCAGAGCCTGTTGGCCTTGCTGGGAGCACCCCACCCCACCCCCACCCATGGACTGAGGGCTGGTGTGACTTCCCGCTTTGTGGTGCCATCCCCTTTAGGCCTCACAACAGCCCTTTAGTGGCTGTCCCTGTTTTCTGGGCCCAAGAAACTGAGGTGTAGAGAGATTAAACAAATTGATCAAAGTCACAGAGATCCTAAGTGGCAGAGCTGGGACTGGGCTGACGCTGTCCCCTTCCAGAGGCAGACCCTCAGCCACTACCACACACATGTCCCCGAGGGACCTTTCCTTGTTCACTCCCTTCTGGGCCCCCCAGGCTTCCCCCATCCCTCCCTCAGCTGTCCCTCAGCCTGCCTTTATGTCCTATAGTTACGAGTCCTCTAAAACCAGAAGAGCGATCCACAGAAACCATGCAGGTGGACAGCCAGTCTCCAGGTGTGGGGGCTGTGGGATGCCCCAGAACCCCAGGCCTCCCACCCCACATCTCACCCCCTCACCGCCCACCAGCACCACTCACCGCTGGCGGAGGCCAGGATCATCGCTTGCAGCATCTCCGTGTCGAACTGGTTGTTGGGCCAGGTGCCGGTTTCGTCACCATTTTGGGAGCTGGAGAGAGAGTGGGATGGTGAGCACGGTGGGTGTCGCAGGCCAGCCAAGCCCCTGCCCCGCCCTGTCCTCTCCCAGGGCTCCCACTCTCACGCCCTATCCCCACCCCACACCCAAGACCCGCCCCCTGTCAGCAAGTCAGCAAGGTAGGGGTAATTTGTACAATCCCCCAGAAGCCAGGCCCTGTTTGTCAGTCCCCTGCACCAGCGTCTCACTGTCTCAGACCCTGAGACCCGTAGCAGACACCATGGCCTTGGATGCACCCAGCGGGACAGGCTGTGACTTGTCTGTGAAGGAGCAGCACTCACTGTCACAGTGAGGGTGTCTGCCTCTCCCAGGCAGGGAAGGTGGGAGATGGGAGAGAGCGTGTGAGAGCCAGAGAAAGGTGCAGGGCCTAGAGAGGAGAGGCTCAGGGGACCTGGAGCAGGGAGGCGTGAAGCCCTCGGGATAGAGTGCAGGGCAGGTAAGAATCCGCCCCTCCTACTTTACAAGAACACCCCCAAGCCCCTCCCAAATATCCACCACCAAACTTTTTCAGATTTGCTTCCCTAATTCCTCAAGCTCTCCCTTACAGCAAAGCCAGGGAAGATACTATTCCCTGGAATGCCAGTTCCTGCCCTCTGCCTCGGTAAAACCAACAGTTTGTCAGATTGACCCCTAAGCCCCCCAGATCCTGCCCCGTGCGGCAAGACTGTCTGCCTGCTCCCTACGGCAGCACCGGAGCCAGACCTCTGGACTCCCTAAGCGCTGAGAAGAGCATGGAGTGACTCATTACTGTGAAAAATGCTAACCCAGAAAAGAGCCGGTAAGAATTCCAACCCAACTTGGGTTTTTCCCAGAGCAGCGATTTCTACGCTCTTTCGGAGTTATCAAGGACCAAATCATTTCCGTTTTCGAGGAAAGAGGGAAGTGCCCTGACACACACACACCGTCTATTAGGCGACTCTTGGCACCACCTGGCACCCAAAGTTCCTCAATAAACCTGTGTTGCCTCCTGAGTTGGATGAATGGGAAAAGGCCTGGGGCGAGGGTTAGGTACCAGCCCTTGAAAGCATGATGTGTGAGTCTGTGTGGGTGTGTGAGTGTGTTTGTGTCAGTATAGAGAGGGATAAAACAAGTGTGCAAAATATTAACAAATGATGCATCTAGGTAAAAAAAAAAAAACTATGCAGATGTTCATCATGCTATTCTTTCAACTTTTCCATAGGTTTGAAACATTTCAAAGTAAAAAAGACTCCGTGTTGAAGGAGAAGGTGTGGGTGGAGCTGTGGGAGACAGCTACGTGCCTGAGGCTGGGAGAGGCTGGGCCGGTTCCAAGGACTAAGGGCAAGCCAGGTGGCTACCACATGGGGAGGTGTCTTTGGGGGCTGTGACTGCAGAGCCACCCGAAGATTTTGGTCTCCTGCTAGGAGTGCTGGGAAGCCATGAGGTGTTTGAGGGGGGTGTCATGACTGGATTTAGGGTAAGTATTTACAGATCACTCTTGCTCCTGTGAGAGGGCCCAAGGCCCGTCACCTCTGGGAGGGCAGGAGCCCAGTCTCCACAAAAACCCAGAAATCCTGCCTGGCAGCCTGGCTGAGCTCCCTGGGCCTACCTGAGGGCGCAGGGTGCAGGCAGGCCAGCTCAGGCCTCAGCGAAGGGCCTAATTCGGACACTCGGGGAGCAGATGGTGGGGGGCAGCCAGGAGAAGAACTCTGGGGCTGTGAGGTGGACAACAGTCAGATACCAGGTTAGGAGGATGCCCTGCGGAGGCTGGTGGTGGTGTTGAGGGAGTAAACCTAGGAGGAAAGGGGTGGGCTGGGCTGTGAGGAAGATTCCAGGGAAACAGTTGAAGGTTGGAGGCCAAGCACATGGGCAGGCTGCCAGCTCTTTGAAGCTGGGAAGGAGATGAGTGGATGACTAGAATGTGTGTGTGTGTGCATGTGTGCACGTGCGTGTAGTCTATTTTAATCTCAGAACCGTAAGTGTTGTGATTAGCCCTATTTTCCAGCAGATGCAACCAGGGCTCTGAGAGGTTGACAAACTTTCCCCAAAGTCGCACAGCTGGTAACTGGCGGAGCTACAACCTGAAATGGGCCTAATGTGACCCTAAAGCAAACGATCTTATACACCACACCACACTGGGCTTCAGCAGGGAGGGCCTGGATACCCAGAAGCAATATAGGGGACTATTCCAGGTTTTGGGAAACAATGAAAACATAAAAGTGGAGGAGAGAGATCACATCTAACCGACCATTTTCCAAGTGCCCACTCCGGGGCAGGGCCTGTGACAGGCCCTAGGACTTACGAGATGACAGATACCGTCTTTGCCCCAAGGAGCTTGCATCCCAGAGGTGAGCTCTGGTACAATCAGGCTCAAAAAAGAGAAGAAATCTGGGCAAGTTGCCCCTGACAACAGCCTGGAGTAACTGATAAAGTGTAAGTGCATGGATACACTTTCAATGTAGTAAAAGCCTATTAGCATTTAAAAAGGCACATATACAGGGCTGGATAAAAGTAAGTTTACAGTTGTTCATAAACTTATGAGAAATAATACAATAACTGATAAGTCATACATAATGCAGGAATGAACTGTTTCACGTGGTCCCAACTGTAACCCTACTGTGGCCCCACCCTATATGTGGGGCTACTATGTGATGATTAAATGACTTCAGGAAATTTTTGTGGAATTTTTGTTATATATTGCAAAGACAAAAAAAAAGCTACAATATAATGAAGAGCATGACCTCAATTATTGCAAAGAAAAAAGAAATGGTGAGAAATATACCAGTTTACTGGGAATGAAAGTTCTCAGTACTCTGTGAACAAACTCATAAACAGTTTATTTAAGTAAATTAGGTTTTTTTAAAAAGAGGAAGCCTATAAACATGGCTTGACCACACAAAGAAAAGGGTTTAGAAAGATACACGTGAAAGTGTTAAAAGAGCTTAAGAGAGTCAAGATACTCGACCAAACACAAACTGGAGACCTCAATTTGGATAAGCATGCAAACAAGTTAATGGAAAGAGAGAGATATATAATTGGGAAAATGTGATATTACTTTATTAATATTATTTATTACTAATATATTAATTTTTAGTTTGTTAATATATTTAGTGCTTACACATTTAAAAATTGTTAAAGATAGTGAAGACTGAGATAAAATTATATAATGGCTGAGAATGTTCAAAATAAATCAAGAGAGGGTAGGGAGAAGTAAAACAACATCAGGAATTAGTAGAGGCTGAATAGTGGGCTCATGGAGGTTCATTTTATTATTCTCTCTACTTTTGTATAGATTTGAAGTTTTCCATATTAAAAACATTGTCAGTGGTGGTTTCGCTGGGTTGTGAAGTTATGAGTACTTTAAAAAAATTGCACTCTCTCTCATGTTTCTATAATTAGCATGTATTATTTTACAAGCAGGAAAAAAGTAAGCTGTTCCTTGTTTGCTGAATGACCGCCCACACCGAGGGACAGCGGGGCAGCGTCCCTCAGAGGAGGCTGGGTGGAGGGGAAGGCTGGGGTGAAACCGTCCAAGGGAGCCGGGTGGGGACCAGGAGAAGCTGAGTGGAGACACCTCCACTGTGCAGAGGCCAGAACAGCCACAGGCCGGGGCCTGACTAGGCCTGAGAAGGGCGATCTGGTTTGTGGGATTCAGACCCTGAGACGACAGCTGCTGGGATCAGGAACCCAAAGGATGACCTGAGGAGGGACAGTGGTGGGGAGGAGGAACATCTGGCAAGCAAGGACTTCAGAGCACTAGTCTTTTCCCCTTTTGTCTAGGCAATGTGACCGAGGGCTGGCTTGAACTTGAACCAGGTCTACTGAAGGGCTAACCCTGCTTTGAACCTGTTGTGCCACTAGCCAAGATGGTGGGAGGGAGTGGGGCGGCACAGCAGTGGAGGGCTGGAGCCACAGTTAGACTCCCATCTCCTCATCAGAACAGTGGCACAGAACTCCCTGTCATTCTCCGTCCTGCGATGCCTCCCCCACAGGGACCGTGGCGCAGGCTCTTCCCTGTACCCGGAATGCTCTTCACTCTTTCCTCCGGTTGGTTAATTCCTATTCATTCAGATCCCAGCACAGCCTCTCTTCCTCCTGGATGTCCTCCTGCTCCCCGATCAGGTCAAATGCCTGTTCTTGGCTCTCGCTACCAGGTACTATTATTCTTCACACTTGCGGCAGCTGCAATTGTACTTTTTATTTTTAGTTTTTTGGTGATTGACTGGTTAATACTTGTCTCCCTCAACACTGTAAAGTCCCAAGGACAGAGAGTCCTTTTTATACCCTCTACCTAGAATACTACTTGGCCTGGTCTCACTCCTCATTGACTGGAGAAGGGAGGTTGCAGTTACTGGACCAGGCCCTTCATGCTCATTTCCTCTGGGCCACTTCGGAGCTGAATCAGAAACGTTTGTCCCATCGCACTCAAATTAGGGATGGGAGAGCTCCTGAGCCTTCCCCACCTCCCCAAGAGCTCCTGTGTGGATTCAGGCCACCCAGTCTGTCCTTTGGTGGAAAGGAGTGGGAGGCAGAGGTAAGGTGCTCAGCACAGGCGGGGCACACCAGAAGCAGTTGGTGAGGCTTCCAGGTTCAGGGATGAATCCTGCTTCAGGGCTAGTATATGGCCTTGGGTGGGGGTGGGGAAAGGGACACTCATCACCTCAGCTCAAATGTCACTTCCTCCTGGAGGCCTTCTCTGTCCCCTTCTACCACCACACTCTCACTATCCTCTTCCCAGAACTTGCTGTGATTTTTGTGTGTTTATTTGTTGTCAATTTCCAGCCTCCCTAGTGGCATGAAAGTCTATGAGTTCAAGGATTATGTCTTCTTGTTCATTCCTATAAGCCAGTGGTTAGCATGGGGGCTGGCTCATAGTAGATGCTCCATACATATTTTTGAATGAATATATGAATGAATACATGAATGGTCTAATGGATAACTTATGGGAAGGCTGGTAAGGCCAGTGGGGAGAAAGAAGACTGCTGGGTGCAGGGCAGGGCCAGGGCAGTCCAGCTCCTCTGGTTTCTTGCCTTCTAGGAAGCACCTTGAGATCCTGTTACCAGGGGTGGACTGCACCTGCCCAGGAGCTAGAGTCCCTACCCTCCACCAGGGGCTCCTGGGTTCTCGTGGTGGGGAGGGCTCAGCATCTGTAGCATCTGGGAGGGGACAGGGAAGGCAGTCCAACTCTGTCCCCCGCTCTCTCCAGGGATCCCTGGACTCCTACAGGCTCCTGACTTCTACCAAGGAGGCCTGGCCCAGGGCCCATCCCACTTCCCTCAGACCAACTGAAGGTCTTTCCGCTGAAGTTTCCCTTCTCCTCCACCTGCAGGGGGTTCCTGTCTCAGCAGGAATTCACGCCAGACTGAAATGAGCAACTGGGGTAGCCTGGATGGGAGGGTGTGCATTGGAAAGCATAGATCAAAGGCTCTGTGTGCAAGGGGCACGGGGAGGGAGGTGGGGGTACATGTGTGTGCTGGCTTGCCCACAAGTACAAAGAAATGAGAGACAGACAGGGTCACTGGGTAACAAACAGGATAAAAGAGAGGCAGAGAGAGATGAAGAAAGAGAAACAGAGAAAGGGACTCTGAGAGGCAGAAAGAGACAGGCAACAGACTTAGAGAGATTGAGAGAGAGAGCAACTGGAGACAGAAGAACACAAGGACACTAGCAAAGGATGAAAGAAGAGACAGAAAAGAGATAAAGGATGGAGACAGGGAGGTAGACACAGAGGAAAGAGAAACAGACTGAGACTAGGAAGTCACATTTATTCATCAATTCCACATTTATTGAGCACCTAGCCTTGGTGGGCTCAGCATGAGGCACGGACCAGTGCAAGTGGACACACACGGCAGGGACAATAAGGACAGAAACTGAGATAGAGACCAAGGGAAAGGTCAGAGAACGCAAACTGACAGAGAGAGGGAAGGGTGCAGAAATAAGACAGTGGCAGACACGAAAGGCCTATTGGGCTGAGGGGGCCATGCCAGAGCGGGCTGAGTGGGGCTCAGGGGAGGGACAGGACAAGGCAGGCCGCCCTAGGAGCTCTCCCCCTCAGCCCCAGCTCCAGCTGTGCTGCCTCCACTTCCCCCACAACTGCCTGACCACCCTCCTCTAGCCCTGCTCTCTCCAGCAGGCTCCTCCTCTCCCCCTCCTGCCCCAGGTTTCTCTGCCTGAACCCCAGGTCAGGATGGAGCCCAGCTCAGCCCAGAGTGGGGGGATGTAGGCAGTACATGAGTATAGTACACTTCCTCTCCACCCAGAGACGACCTTACAACCATCTTGCGGTCCCACAGAGCCCCCAGGAGATTGGACAGGTTCCCATGGTGAGAGAAGGGAGGGGATGAGTGTATGAACTGAGCTTCCAAAATAGCCTCTTCCTTCTGGAAACTGTGTGACAGCCCCCAATACACCAAAACCTCCTTGAAATCTGGAACTGAGGGAAGAAGCCATTTGTAGCAAATGCTAAGCCCTCCCCACTCTCCTCCCACGTCATCGCTGAGAAAATGCCGCAGAGAAGAGGGTGGGCTGGAGAGGCAGTCACCTACCCGCTGGTGCCAGGTCTCTGGGCCTGAGAGAAACGCCAGTCCGTGTTGGGTGGGGCTTGCTGTGGAGAAAACAGAGGAAAAGGGGCTGAGTACCCTGGAGAAGTCAAAAGTCACCGGACCCTGGGGATGGACCCAGAGGGCAGGAGGGGGCGTGCGCACAGGGAAGAAGAAACGGGAGTGAGGTGGGGGAGGGGTAGACTCATCTTCAAAGACAAGATATACCTCAGGTCTCAGAGGCCTGAGGTACATACAGGGGACAATGAGATAAAACAATGTTTATCTGACCACAGTGAGCAAACCCAGATTCCTTTGCTAAAGAAACAGCCTCTTCCTCTTGCTCCCGACTCAGAACTTCTGAACTGAGATTCAAGGGCTAAAAGTCTTCTGCAGAAGCTGGGGGGAGGGGTGCAGAAAAGGCCCCCCAAAGTGGCAGATGAGGCTTTTAGATGAGAATTCCACCAGCTCTAGAAAGAATTTATTCAGCTTCTCAGCTGGGAACAAAGCATCCTCTGCAGCAAGATGGCTGCAGCTCCCGGTAACCCCTTCCGTGCCAGGTTGTGCTGTAATGCATTCAGAGAGACACCTCCTCCAGGCCCTTGGCAACCAAGGGTCCCTTCCCACAGCTAAATACATTATTAATTTAGGAGTCATGCCAGACTGGGCCTTTGCAGGGCATCCAAGCCCGGGACACCTCTCACCCCTAGAACTCGGTGCCAGATAACTGCTGTGTCTAAGGAGGAGAGAACAAGGCTGCTCTGTCTGGGACAGAAAACTGCTGGATGAAGCCCAGCAGAGATCAAGCTCCCACAGCCTCCAGGCAGAGCCAACCAAGTCTCCAGGGCTCCCAAGGGGCTGATCTGCAGCCGCCCCTGATCTGGATGCAGGTGTGGCATTCTGGCCACCACTTCCCTCCTGAGTCCTCTGGGCCTTTCTCACGCGGGTGTGTTATCCCATCACACACTTGCATGCAGCGCTCCTCGAGCCATCTCCTCGCCAGTTCTGGGGTGTGCTAGTAATTAATTCTCACACTCACTCCCAGGAGCAGAGAAGGAGGTGTGAGCACCTCTGATTCCACTGGGGAGAAGGAAGATCCACGGCTGCCAAATGACTCGTTCTAAGGCTCACAGGTGGCAGTGCCGAGAGCAGAGCCGTAGCATCATCGCAGGTGCAACAGTTGTCACCAGCACCATGCTGGGCCACGGTGTGGAAGGGCAGAGGCAGGTCCAGCCCTCAGCCACTGTATAGGTGGCTATGGCAGGATCTACACAGAGATGCAGGTACCCTGACAGATGGGAGGAGAGGAGCTGGGCCACATTCACAGCCCACCAAAGGACACCGGGTCCAGGTTTATTCAGCGAGGGCTGCTCACAGATGAGGAGCCCCTGAAGACTTTTCTCCACTTGTAAGACACACTCCTGCCCCTGCCCAGCAGATGGGAACTTGCCCTGCTGTCCTCCAGCTTTCCGATTGCCTCCTTCTTCCACTGGTAGGCAGACCTGGGGTAGGTCTTTCTCTATCACTTACCGTGAGAACTTGAACAAGTCACTTGACTTCTGTGAAACTCAGTTATGTGTTGGGGATGCTAGTACCTACCCAGAAAAAGTGCTGGGAAGAGCTGAGGAGATGCGTTCTCAGAGGGGGTGTGTAGTAAGACTATCAGCTGTCAGAGTCACATGGGGTCTTGTTTGAAAATATAATTCCCATTCAGTGGGGGCAGGGTGGGGCATAGATACACTTTGAATAAAAAGCTCCCGGGATTGTGGCAACTTGTTCTTTTCACTGTTCAGCCAGAGAAGGAAGGATGTGCCAAAGTCTCAGGTTCTTTGGTCATCCCTGAAAACCTAGATCCTAGATCGCTGGACACATTACGGTCACGACGGAGCCAAAAACCTCTCTCTGCGGGTCCAGAGACCAGTTGCGGCAGCCTCCCACTTCCTGCAAGAGGACAGGGCCTTGGGTGGCACTGAGGTTCGCAGGCTGCTGGTCCTGTGGCAGCCTGCTCACTCGCCCAGGCCCAGCCCCGCTGCCCCTTTGACAGCTCTGCCCACTTGTTGGGGGGGCCTCTGGGCTGGAGGCGCCTTTGCCTTCCCTGCCCAGCCTGAGCGGCCTACCCTAGGGTCAAAGAGCCACGCCCACCCACGCCCACATTCACACCCACGCTCTAGGTGCCTCAGCCGGCCTCAGGCTCACCCTTAGGCGACCCAGTCCGGCCCGGGGCGGGGGTGGAAAGAACCTCCCGAGTCCTCGCGGGCCCGGGACCGCCACGACCCGAGACTGTCGCCAAGGTGCACGGTCAGCGGTAAGTACCGCTGAGGCTGTGAGGCTGTGCCGGGGCAGCGTGCGTGCAAGCCCGAGTGCGAGGGCGTGCGTGCAGGTGAGGCGCGCCGGGCCGTTGCGCTATCGCTCGTGGGTGCGTGGCTCTTGCGGGGAGGACACGCTGGAGCCATGCGCGCACCTCTGTCCTGTCTACAGATGCATTTGTTCGATTTGGGAATAAGGAGGGCTGAGAATAACAGCGAAGTCCCAGATCCAGGGAGTGGGAAGAAACTTAGGAAACCTAAAGAGCGGCGGAACGTGCGGGCGCCAGAGCCTAGGAGGCTGGCTGTGGGCGTGAATCTGTGACTGCCTCCGCCCCGACCCCGGACCCCGGCGGAAATCACTGGCAAGATCGCGGGGCCCCAGCCTTTTCTGAGTTTGAGGGGCGGGGCTGGGGTCGGTTCTATCCCCTTCAGACACGATCGCCACAACCTCCCGGGGCTCAGAGCCCCGGTCCCTGGTTTGGCCACACCTCTGGTCCCGCACAGTCAGTCTGAACCGGGTGACGCGCAGCTGGCAGCTGAGCCCGCACAAGAGGAGTAGATGCAAGTTCAAAGCCCCTATGTGGATGGGCGTCTCCATCGGCGCCCCCAGGTGTCGCGCCAAACCCCTCACCTGGCTCGGCTCCCGCAGCGTGTTAGAGCGGGACCGGAAGGCGTCAGGCTCCAGCGCCAGAGCTGATGACTGCTGGACGCTGAGGGGCCTTAGAAAAGTGAAGTCACTGCCATCCGAGGCTGGTGAGAAGCACGTCCTGTAGCAGTGGCTGTGCGAGTCTGCCGGCCGCAGTGTCACCTCCATGTACTTGAGCGTGCCGTCTGAGCTCACCTGTAGGTTGGGACTGGACTGCTTATAGTAGTCCCGGGAGGGTGAGTCCTGGCGCCCACAACACTGGCCCCCACCCCCATCCCCATCCCTGTGTCCCCGAAGGCACTTAGCTGACAGAAAGGTGAAGGTGACTAAGGACAACAGACTGACGGCTGCAAGAGCCACGATGAGGTAAAGGGTAAGGTCTGACCGCTCAGGAGGGCGTGTGAGGAAGTCGCTGGATTTGGGCATTTCCTCAGGGTCCTCATCCTCCAGAACCAGCAGCACTGTGGCTGTAGAGGAGAGTGAAGGGTCACCATTGTCCCTCACCAGGACCACCACCTGCTGGGTGTCAGAGTCATCCTCCTGTAGGGCCCGGGCCGTGCGCACCTCTCCAGTGTGTGCAGACACCAGGAACAGTCCTGGGGCTGTGGACTGCGGCAACAGTGAATAGGAGAGCCATGCGTTATGGCCTGCATCAGCATCCACGGCTGTCACCTTGGTGACCAAGGAGCCAGGAGGCGCAGAGCGAGGTAGCCGCTGGGGGACTGTGAGCTCCCAGCCGGGTCTTGGGTGCAGCACAGCTGGGGCATTATCATTCTGGTCCAGAACAAACACATGCAGAGATGCGTTGGCATACAATGGGGGAGAGCCAGAGTCTCGAACCCCCACCACTATGTGCATCATCTGCAGCAATTCATAGTCAAAGGTGCGCTGGGCGAAGACACGCCCATCTTCAGGGTTGACGTACACAAAGGAGGAGGCTGGGGCTCCCTGAATCTGATCCCCTACAATGGAGTAGGTGAGATGGCCATTATCCCCAGTGTCTGGATCAGCGGCAGCCACAGTGCAGAGAAGGGAGCCTGGAGGTCGATTCTCTGGGATGTAAGCAGTATAGAGCTTCTGTGTGAAGGAGGGGGCGTTGTCGTTAACATCTGAAATGTTGAGCCTGATGGTGAGATGTGCATGCAGAGGAGGTGAGCCAGCATCCCTGGCCAGCAGCTCAATGATATAGTGGGATGTGGCCTCCCGGTCCAAGGGCTGGCTGATTAGCAGTGAGTAGTGGTTCTCAGAGGGCTTAATCTGAAATGGCAGCTCTGGAGAGATATCAAGGCTCACTTCACCATTCCTCCCTGAGTCTCGGTCCCGCACGTTAAACAATCCCACTACTGTGCCCACTGGTGTGCTCTCCAGGACAGGGTTGACCAAAGAGGCCAGTAGTACCTCTGGGGCATTGTCGTTGACATCCCCCACATCCACTTGAATCACACAGTGGCCTTCCATAGCTGGCTGTCCCTGATCACGGGCTCTTGCATGAATTTCATAGAAACTTGACTCCTCAAAGTCTATGGGACCCAACACATGGATTGCTCCACTGCTAGGGTCCAGGCCAAAGAGATTCTGCACTGCCTCAGATGTATGGTCTCCAAAAAAATAGTCTAGTTGGCCATTGGTGCCCTCGTCTGGATCAGTGGCGTTGAGGTGGAGCAGCAGGGTACCCATGGGTGCATTCTCTGCGAGTCCCACACGAAGAACTGAGGACTGGAAGGTTGGAGCATTATCATTGACGTCCAGCACAATGACAGAGATAAGAGTGGTCCCTGAGCGGGCTGGGACACCGCCATCCACAGCAGTGAGCACCAACTGATGTTTTGCCTGGACTTCACGGTCCAGCTGCTGCTCTAGCACCAGCTCTGGGAATAGCTTCCCATCTTTTAGGGTCTTCACATTCAGTGAGAAGTGGTTGTTGGGGCTCAGAGTGTAGAAGCTCACAGCATTGGTGCCCACATCTGGGTCCTGGGCGCTATCCAGAGGGAATCGTGCCCCAAATGCAGCTGATTCTGAGATGCGTATCTCTCGCTCAGGGATGGCAAAGCTGGGAGAGTTGTCATTGAGATCCAGGATCTCCACCTCCACCCGGATTAGTTCTAGTGGGTGTTCGGTCACCACCTGCACTGGCAACAGGCAGCTGGTGCTGGCTCCACACAGGCTCTCTCGGTCAATCTTTTGATTTACTGCCAGAGCACCAGTCATCAAACTCAGGGAAAAATAGTGCCCATTCTCCTCAGATCCCAACTGCAGTCGGCGGCTCAACAGATCTGTCACCTTTAAGCCTAGGTCCTGAGCAACGTTCCCCACCAGCGTCCCTGGCTCAGACTCCTCCACCACTGAGTAACGAAGCTGCCCGGACACCTGGCCCCAGCAGCACAAGGAGAGCATGCACAGCACTTGCCATTTCCCAGCGAGCTGTGAGGGTGTCTTGGGCCCCATGCCCAGAAGTCCCTTCCTGGACACTGACTCTGTGCTGTCCTTTATCCAAGGCAGACCCAGGGCTTGGAATGTAGCAGCTGAGATCTCTTGTGTCTCCTTGCAGCCCTTAAAAACTGCTCCGAGGTTTGTCTGCCTGCAGCTGCTCTTCTTAGTCACCAAATGGCGGGGGTGGATGGGGGGAAGGGGAATTGAATCTGAGTGGAGCTGGGGAGCTGGGGGAGGAGAGGCGGGCAGGAAGAGCAGATCCTCCACCTCAACTCTGAGTCTGATTGGCCAAAAAGTCTGTCTGCTCTGAACCAATTACGAAGTCTCCTCACTCCCGGAAACCTTAGGAACGGGCTGCAAATCTGTGTCACAGAAGCCTCCTACTTCCCCACTCATTTTGTGCTGCAGGTTGATTCAGCCCCCTTGGCAGCAAAATTTGACAGCTCAGATGGTGCTCAACAGGGAAGACAAAGTGGTACAAAACTTCTCAGTGCTTTGTCCCAGTAACTTTCTGCATGACTTCAGACGCTTCCACTACTTCGTTTGAACCAACAAAAGTTTGGCCTTCTGGCGGAGGCAAAGCCCACGTGTTCCCCTTCCCACCCCCATCCTGCCAATGCTGCTAAAATGAGAAAAGAGATTTGTTAGGGTTATGTAGAATCTTGCTCTGACTCTCCAGCAATGCTTTAAGGGATCTCAGTGGCAGCTGATGACTATAGGACTCAGCTTTCCCAAGATCCCAGACCTGGGCTGTGGAATGGGCATCACAGCTTCTGGTAGGGGAAACATCTCTGGGACTGGTCCAGGTTGCCCAGGAGGGGGACTAGAAACTAGACATGACCTCTAGGCTTTATGGTTTCACCTTCGGAAGAATCCTACCTAGAGACCACCCCCTATCTCATGTAGCTATCTCTATGAATTCCTCATCTGTAAACTAGATTTCTGACATTAAGTGATTTCATTTACTGCTTTTTTCCCTAAGAGGTAATGCTCCCCTGTCCCCAACCTACTGCCTCTACCTCAAATCTCAATGGGGACTTGACTGGGAGTCCTGAAGATATTGTCTGGCAGGTCTCTCCTTCCACCTTGATGCCTCTGCTCCTTAGAATCTTTCCTCTTTGTGCTCTCTTCTGTTTCCAGCACAGAGTTCCCTTCACAGTGGGTTAGGGAGTACTTGATACTGCAAGGCAAAGATATTAGTTTCCCTCAGGCCTTTGGGAAACTGTAATCTAGAGTTAAGGTAGTGTAGAGTTTGGCCCCTCATTCAGGAAGAGTAGAGAAGGCAGCCACCTGGGTTTTGGCGACCGTCTGGTGCAGCCTACCTTAGTGGGCTATGTCCTTCTACACTCCCACATTCTGGCAGCATGCTTCCATAGTATCTTGACTCTTGACCACTTACTTTAATTTCTTACTCTCAGGTAAGGGCATAACCCAAACCCAAGTCCTAACCTGTGACAACTCCCTGGTTAATTCACAAAACACTTCCAAAGCACAGCATCTAGCACAGAGTTACCACTCACAAAAACAGTGACATCACTACGGGCTCTCACCAAGAGGCCAGTACTCTCTGGGACATGGCCCAGCCATATGCCTGGATTAGAATAACCCTCAAACATTGGCTGAGCCTGTGAAGATCTCACCTCTAGCCCATAGAGAAGATCAGAGGGTGGGCAGCTTGGGCGAACAGGCTCCCCTGCCATAGGTGCACTGGGTGACTTCACCATCATGAAGCTATCGCTCCGAGTGGGCGCAGAAGCCAAGGGTGTACAGCCATGAGAGTGGCCACCCACATCAACAAACTTGATAGGATCATCTGACCCTAGCTGGATTCGGAGGATCCCATTGGAAGGAGGAAGCCCCTCCCTCCTTCGAGATCGAGTGAGACATGCACAGGTGCCAGCAGGAAAGCAGGTCACTCCACAGGCAGCCCCACGCAGACACTTAGAGAGTAGTGCCACGAATGAGCCAAAGGAGACAAAACAAATTGCCACTAGTGATACAGCCAAGTAGAGGGTCAGGCGGGATTCTCCTTCCCTTGGAACTGAGGATTCTCGAAGATCAGGGACAACTGGATGAGTGTCTTCCTCCAAGGATACTAGGAGAGTAACAGAAGTGGAGAGTGGTGGGGTGCCACTGTCCTTTACCACAATGACCAGCTTCTGTGGCGGGAGATCAGCTGGAATGGGAACGGCTGTCCGCACCTCCCCGGCATAGCGGGAGACTGCAAACAGGCTGGGATCTGGCGCTTCCAGGAGCTGATAAGAAACCCAAGCATTGTAACCTGAATCCAAGTCCACAGCGGTCACTTTTGTGACTAGGTGACCAGCACCAACTGATGGGGGCAGTGCTTGGGGACATAAGGAACCAGGCCGGGCCCTTGGGCGGAGCACAGCTGGGGCGTTGTCATTGAGGTCCAGCACGAATAGGCGAACTGTCACGGTGCTACTGAGAGGAGGGTTGCCCCGGTCCCGGGCCTGCACCTCAAACTGCAGGGTCTGTGTTTGCTCATAGTCAAAGGATCGAGTCGCATGAACAGCTCCCGTCTGGGGGTTCAGAGAGATGAAGGAGGAAGCTGACACATCTCGATTTCTGGGCTCTAGGAGAGAGTAAGAGATGAGCGCATTCAAGCCAGAGTCTGGGTCAGAGGCTGCAAGGGAGCAAAGCAGGTCCCCTGGACGATTGTTCTCAGGAACAAACACCTCATGTGACCTCTGGAAGAAAGAAGGCGGGTTATCATTCACATCTGAAATATTGAGCAAAATAGTCCTTTGGGTACTCAGAGGAGGGTTCCCAGCATCAGAAGCAGTGACCATGATGTCATAGCTGGATTTGGCCTCTCTGTCCAAGGGCCCAGCAGTCACCAGGGAGAACTGGTTCCTGAAGGCAGACTTCAGGGCAAATGGCAAGTGGTCAGGAATGCGGAGGCTCACATCTCCATTTGACCCCGAGTCAGGGTCCTGCACACTGATGAGTGCCACCACAGTGCCAGGTTCTGCGCTCTCTGGGAGAGTGCCAAGCTCTGAGGTCACCGTGATGTGGGGGGCATTGTCATTTACATCCAGGAGATCCACTCGAAGGCTGCAATGTTGCTCCATGGCTGGAGAACCCCCATCACGAGCCCGAACATCAAATTCATAGTAATTCTCATTCTCAAAGTCTAGGGGCCCCTGAAGGGTAAGCTTTCCAGTAGTGGGGTGCAGGCTAAAGAGGTTTCTCACACGGTCAGGGGTGTGACCACTGAAAGAAAAGGTGACGTTACCACTGGGACCCAGGTCCGGGTCAGAGGCATTGAGCTGGATGAGCAGCATGCCGGCTGGCGCACTCTCCAACACGCTGATCCTGTAGCTGGATTGCTGGAAGGCTGGGGCGTTGTCGTTCACGTCTAGCACTGATACCCGGAGCTCCGCGGTGCCAGATCTTGGAGGGTTACCTCCGTCCACAGCAGTCAGCACCAGGCGGTAGTCTGATTGCTTCTCCCGATCCAAAGGCTTCTCCAGGAGCAGCTCTGGGACCAGGCTGCCGTCACTGCGCTTCTTGACATCCAGTGCAAAGTGTTCATTGGAGCTTAGTCTATAGCTACTGATGGAGTTGGTCCCCACATCTGCATCCTGAGCCTTTTCCAAGGGGAAACGCTGTCCTGGAGGAGCTGCCTCCCCAATTTCCAAGTCCAGCTGCTGCCGAGGAAATCGGGGGGCGTGATCATTCACATCCACAATCTCTACCTCCGCCCGGTACATTTCCAACGGCCCTTCGGTTACAAACTCCAGGGGCACGATGCAGTTGGCACTGAGCCCACACAGTGCCTCTCTATCGATTGGATTCTTGATGAGCAGGGCTCCGCTGTCCAAATCCACACGGAAGTGTCTTTGATTCACCTCTCCAGCGACCTGCAGCCTGCGAGCTGACAGACTGTCTGTGTCCAGCAGGAAATCTTGGGCGACATTCCCTACAAAAGTCCCTTCCTGTGACTCCTCTGGGACCGGGTAGCGGATCTGCCCACAAACATAACCCAGGTAGCAAAAGAGGAACAAAAGGGTAGCCCCCGGGCAGATTTCTACCCAGCCTCTCACCTTGCGGAGCATTGCTGCGGCCCGCTAGTTCTCTACCTGGTCCCGAGAAGCAGAAGAAGCTGACCCGCCCCAAACGGCCACAGCAGCTGGAGACACCTATCTCCCTTTGCCCGCGCCAGTTCTGGCGCGGCTGGGCCGGCGCTGCAAGGGTTACGCGCCGTTTTTTTTTTGCTGGTGGCGGGGTAGATTTGTCTGCCTTCCACCACCCGATTGGCAGACAGCGGCTCCTGGGCTCAGCCAATAGGCTGAGCAGAGAACATCCTAATAGCAGCAGGGTTAACGCGTCGCAGCATTGGAGAAAAAAAAAAAAATAAATAAAAACCCAAAACAACAAAAAAAAACAACCCACCTATCTTTTTGCCTTCCTCCCGCTCAACAGCATTTCTTTCCACGGGTTACTATTACCTCCATGGAGAGGAGGACAACATATATGTGTTGTGGGTTTTTTTTCTCTTTCTCGAACACCAACTCCCCCGCCCCTTTTCCGCCGCGAAAACAGCTACAGCCAGAGCCTTAGCAACCTGCAGCCCAGGGAGAAGTAGCCATTTGAGACTGGCCACTTCGTTCAAGCCAGTGTTGCCATCCACCAATACTCTAAATGAGTAGCTTGTGCCTCAGTCCAATTGTATTAAAGCAACAGCTAATTAGAAGCACTGCCATATACACAAAACACTGCTTCTCTCAGACTAGTCAGAAACGTATCCACCTCTTTGCAGAAAAGGCTTACACATAAATGTAACCAATTAAATGTATGCAGTACACATTTTTGTTGTAACAGGAGGCTCAGCGGAAACCAAGCCTCTTTTAATTCAGAGGCTTGCTCGTGACATACTGAATTACCATTCATTGATTTCAAGGACAGTGTGGAAGGAGAAGAAGCAGAGTGGAGGGAGCCAGGAGAGGGAGATGTTCCAAATCAGTAAAGAATCAGTTGTGTCTGGGAGGTGCTAAGGACAAGATTTCATTACCTGGCAGAATGCTAATAGTTCACAGATTTAATAGCTCCCATGAATGACTGAGATCAAGCAACTGACAGCACTGTGCCTACAAATCCCCTTTATTTGACACCCTGGTATGCTTGATATGTTGTTAATTACCAGCGGAGACTGTTTCAAAAGAGCAAGCTTTTCACTTAACCCCAGGGGGCTCCTTGGAGCTGCAGACTTGATCTCACCCCACCCCTACCCAGATCCAGACCCTCCCAGGAGCCTGGCCACCACCTTGCACCAACACAGAAACACAGTTCATTTCACGTTGTAGTTACCTGCAAACTGTAATCTGAGTGACAAAAACACCTGAACACAAAGAAAAAAATCAGCCTGATCTGGACATATTTCCGAACTCACTCAAATCCTCACTTGGGTTATCACAGTATGCCCAAACCAGCAGCAAAAGCTGGGTTTCTTATCCTCCCCAGATGTTCTCCCCAAACTCTTGACTCTCAGGAAGATCCTCAGGCTATGGGGAGGCCAGCAACCAACACTCTGGTCTCAAAGGGAGGGGTCTGCGTTCTGTGTTCTACAAAAGCACCCAAACCTCCTCCCAAGGGAATGATGGAGCCGTACATCGGTCTGACCTACTAGGTGTTTACGCTGAAACTCACTTCGGAGAAGACACCACCATCCATCCAGCTGCCTTGAGCCAAATGCCGGAGGGGTGGGGTGGGTCATCCTTGACTCATTCCTCTCCCTGACTACCTATATTATGTCAATCAACAAATCCTGATGATTTTACTATGGTCATCTCCCTCCATCTATACTTCCACTGTGGTGGTTCAAGCATTTATCAGTTTTCTCCTCAAACAGTGTAATAGCCTTCTAATGGTTCTCCTTGTCTCCAGTCTCAGTATCCCCAATCCAGCTCACTCATGACTGCAAGAATAATCTTTCTAAAGCAAGCAAGCAAGCAAGCAAAAAACCTCAGATGACATCATACACACGTCAGTTCAAAATTCTACAATGACTATTATCGATACAGAATACAGTAAAAACTCCTTGACCTGGCCTAAAGGTAATTCAAGATCTGACTCCCACTTACTTGCTTCAATTTATCTCCTGCAAAAAACTATTTTACAAACATCCTTCAAAGTTCACCAATGATGTAATATCAGTATTCCTCAGCATGGAATTTCCTGCAAGATCCCCTCTCCACCCCTGCTTCCCCCTTTACTAGTTAACAAATCACTAGTCAATCTTTACGTCTTAGCTCAAGCATTACTGCCTCTGTGGGGCCTTCCTGATTTCCCCAGGCTGGCTTAGGGGTCTCTTTCTCTTTGCTCCCATTGTTTCTTGTATTATAACTTTTTGCATGTCTGTGTCCTACAGTGCTCTGTGGACCACAATGGGAGGACTGTGTCTTTCACCTTTTACAGGGTCTGGCATGAAGGTGTGCTCAACAAATGGTGAATTATTGATGTTATCATTTAGCAACTATTTAGTTATCTATTTATTTACTTGTGTTTTATATGACTACTTTATGTTGAGTACAGACACTTTATATGCATTACTTTTCACTCTCAACAATTTTGAAAGGAGGTATCTTTATTTTACAGATGAGGACTGGAGTTCGGAGAGGTTAAGAGACTTGTCTAAAGCTAAACAACTAGTAAGTGCAGAACTAGGATCCCCCCCACTCCTACCTCTGGGGTCTGTCTGGAAGAAAGAAAACCTCATTCTAGAACATCTTAAATGATTTTTCTACCAGTTTATCATCTCTATAACTATGAACTGGACCTTTATTGATGCTTTTACTATCCAAGAGTTAGACTTCTTATAGGTCTCAACCTCTTATATTTGCAAGTTCACACCCAAACAAACAGGCTTACAGTCTGTATTAGCAGAATTAGAGCATCATAAAGCCTTAATCCTTATATTCACATATACTAAAGCAATGCAACCATTACCAGATTCTAACTGTAGAACATTTTTGCCAGTCCCAAAAGAGACCCCATACCCACTGCCCAGCTCTAGATTTTTAAAGAACAGCTGCCTAGTAGCCAACGATTTGGAGAGATTGTCCCTTTAGATGACTGAAATGTCATCTTCTGTCTTCCCTACAATGCTCTTCTGGAGATATTCTATGTAATATTTTAAGCATGAGAAATAATATCACAGAATTTTTAAAAATTTGGCCTGGCTCAGTAAGGCTGGCTCCTGGTTCTGTAAACACCAGAAGAACACTTTGTTTCATAAATATGCTATTTGATAGACTGGCAGGTTCTAGGGCAATTCTTTTCTAACTTCTTTGCACATTGGAATTACTTAGGGATCTTTAAAAATTACTTATCTCTGAGTCCCACCTCCAGAGGATGTGCTTTGATTGGTCTGGGATGTGGCCTGGGCTTTAGAATTTTTAAAAGACCCCTAGTGTGTGCAACCAAATTTGAGAACACTGAGCTAGAGAAAGTATCAGTTGTTCTCCAGCGTGACCGGAAGAATAGCAGCTGCTTCTCTCTGGCTTTCATTCTTCCTTAGCCTTTCCATATATGCCTCTACTTTGGTGACTTGTTGATATTGTCATTTAGCAGCTATTTATTGTCTTCTTCAACTATCTCCAAATTGGCTCATTTCTAAGGTGTGTTTAAGATTTGGGGTGGGTAAAGAGCTAATAAAAATAATAATAGTAATAGATGAGAATTTTTTAACATTTATGATGCACCAGGCAGTGCACATCCATGATATCATGCACTAATCTTATAAGACCCTTGTTACTTCCTTTTTCACAAGGGAGACAGGCTTAGAAAGATTGACTTGGCCAAGGACTCCTGGGTGGTACGTGGTGGAGCCTCATTTGTCTAACTGCCAAATCCAAGGTAGATAGCAATTACACACTTATTAGTAACAAAATTCTGGCTCTCTCACCATTGAAAGTGTGTATAAATTTCATTCCAGGACAAAGGCCTTATGGTCTACACATCATCTTGAATAAACGAAAGCTTTACTTTTCTCAGAATGTGACTTTACCTACCTTTCACATTATGTGTCTACCTAAGAAAAATAATCCTGGAAAGATAAGGAATTACACGGGGGGGGGGTGGTATAAAAAAAGTTTCATTTTGGACAAAAACAAAAATGGCTCAAACCAGAGAACAAATCAAAGCCCCAGAGCCAATCCATCTAAGCAACAAAGAGATAGCCAACCTATCAGATGCACAGTTCAAAGCCCTGGTGATCAGGATGCTCACAGAATTGGTTGATTTTGCTCACAAATTAGATGAAAAAATGAAGGCTACAATAAGTGAAATGAAGAAAAATGTACGGTGAACCAATAGAGACAGGAGGAAAACTTGGACTCAGATCAATGGAGTGAACCAGAAGGAAGAAAGAAACAAACAAACAGAAAAGAAGGAAGAGACAAGAATTCAAAAAAATGAGGAGAGGCTTAGAAACCTCCAGGACATCTTGAAACATCCCAACATCCGAATTATAGGGGTACCAGAAGGGGAAGGGGAAGAGCAACAAGTGGAAAGCTTATTTGAACAAATAATAAAGGAGAACTTCTCCAATGTGGCAAAGGAAATAGACTTCCAGGAAGTCCAGGAAGCTCAGAGAATCCCAAAGAAGGTAGACCCAAGGAGGGACGCACCAAGGCACATCATAATTCCATTAGCCAAGATTAAAATGAAGGAGAGAATTCTAGGAGCAGCAAGGGATAAGAGCACAGTCACCTGCAAAGGAGTTCCCATCAGACTGCCAGCTGATTTCTCAAAAGAGACCTTGCAGGCAAGAAGGGGCTGGAAAGAAGTATTCCAAGTCATGAAAGGCAAGGACCTACATCCAAGATTGCTCTATCCAGCGAAGCTGTCATTTAGAATGGAAGGGAAGATAAAGTGCTTCTCAGATAAGGCCAAGTTAAAGGCGTTCATCATCCCCAAGTCCTTATTATATGAAATGTTAAAGGGACTTATCTTAGAAAGAGAAGATAAAAAATATGAACAGTAAAAAGACAGCAAACTCACAGATATTAACAACCACACCTAAAACAAAAGCAAACTAATCAAACCCTTAGAACAAGAACAGAAACACAGAAATGGAGATCACATGGAGGGTTAGCAACAGGGGAGTGGGAGGAGGAGAGAGGGGGAAAGGGTACAGAGAATAAGTAGCATAGATAGTAGGTAGAAAATAGACAGGGGGAGGGCAAGAATAGTGTGGGAAATGTAGAAGCTAAAGAACTTATGACACATGGACATGAACTAAAGGGGGGGAATGTGGGTGGGAGGCAGTGTGCAGGGTGGAGGGGAATGATGAGGAAAAATGGGGCAACTGTAATAGCATAATCAATAAAATATACTTTTAAAAAGTTTCATTTTGTGCTTTATGTTGTTTTGGACAGTCTGGATTTATTTTAAATTGATTACTTTTACTTTTATAATTAATGGTGGTTATCCTTGGGTTTGGGGATCACAGTTAGTTATAATTTTTCTTTACAAATTTCTCCATTTTCCAAATTTTCTATACTGCACATGGATCAGTATTATAACATAGAAATAGTTTATAAGTAACGTGCGCATTATTCCCACTAGTGTGCTTAAAATAAAATTTAAAGGATACTTAGAATTTTATTTCTTTCACAGAAAATCATCAAAGACTGAGGTACAGGATCTGTGCAGGCAAAGGAAAATTACCATCAAACCATCAGCTCTAATGTCTATGGTGCAATCACTTGGAAAATGGAAAAACAACCTCGTTGTTTTCATATTCCTAGCAGCGGCCATTGGTTAGAGGTAAACAGTGCAAATGACACCAAGCTAAACTCGGAGTGCTGAGATATTGGGTTATAGTTTAGCTGTCCCTTAGCAAGACTGGTTAGTTTTTATGGCAAGCCAGTGAGTGCTGAGGGTGTGAACTGGGTCCACAGATGAGTCAATTAACTCCATACTGAGTGACAACAAGCCACACTCTGGCTAGTCCATCCCCTGTGCAAAAGGCACAACGATCTAGAAAGAGCCAGGTAGAAATAGGGATGCATCATTAGAGAAGCATCTTCATTACTAAAACAAAACACAACAAAAACAACAAACTGGTTCTATGTGTTCTTCAAAAAGCCTTCATCTCAGTCCTGGATGACTTGCTCACCCTTACCTGTCCAGGAGGGGAGCTCTCTGCACCCAACACCTGCCGATAGAACACCGGATCGCAGCTCCGCAACGTGTTCTGGTGGCTGGCCAGGGGGCTGGCGGCCCCAGGTTTCTTTGGCAGCAGGTCGCTGCGGCGCGAGTCAGTGGTGAGGTACACCTGGTGGTACAGGTGCGGCTGCACCAAGCCTCCGCGTACGGCGTCCGCGTGCAGAGAGGGCCCTGGCGTTCGGTACAGGGAGCTCACCGGAGCTCGGTATAAGTCCCTGGACTGTTTCCACTTGTAAACTTTGAATATGATCACTCCCAATACTGTGACTGCGAACCCCACGGAGACCAGGATTAGAGAGAGGAGCAGATAAAAGGTGAGGTTTTTATTCGGCTCCCCAGGGGCAGAGCCGGAGGGGAACTCAGCCCGGGCCTCTGGAGATTCCTCCGTTACTGACACAGTCAGGGTGGCGGTGGTGGACAGTGACGGCTCGCCATTGTCTTTGATCAAGACCGTGAGAGTTTGCCTGGGCGAATCTGTGTCCTGGACAGGGCGGGCAGTACTGATTTGACCCGTATGAAGCCCCACGGTAAAAAGGCTCTGGTTGGGGGCTCCCAAGAGGCTGTAGGAGAGCCAGGCGTTGTGTCCCGCATCCGGGTCCCAGCCGACCACCCGCGTAACCACGTGGCCCGCAGCGGTACCTCGGGGCAGCAGCTCCACAGAGCTCCGGCCAGGCCGGGGGTATAGCACCTGGGGGGCGTTGTCGTTGCGATCAGTGACAAACACGTTCACGCTGATGTTGGTGGTCAGGACTGGAGTGCCCCCGTCGCTGATATGAGCTGTTAATTCGAACTCCCGCCGATCCTCATAGTCCAGGGGCACTAAGGATGACATGACGCCACTGTCACGATTTATCGTGAAATAGCGACCCACTAGCCCGGCTTCAGCTCCTTGCTCCAAGAGGAAGAAGGAAAGGCGAGCATTCTGCGGGGCGTCGGGGTCCCACACACTTAGATTTAGTATGGGAACCCCGGGGAGGTTATTTTCCTCCACGTAAACGTCGTAGGAAGATTGAGAAGATTGTGGAGGGTTGTCGTTGATGTCGGACACTTGTACCCTCACCGTCGTAAGGGCTGAGAGGGAGGGGGCTCCAGCATCTCGAGCAGTGATGCTGAGGTTGTATTCGGGCACAGTCTCGCGATCCAGGGCTGCACTGGTTTTCAAAGTAAAGTAATTCTTGAGAGAAGAAGTAAGGCTGAAGGGGAGCCCTGGTGGAATCTCGCAAGTCACCAGCCCGTTCTCCCCAGCATCCAGATCAGTCACACTGAGCAAAGCGATGACAGTTCCCAGAGGGGCATCCTCGGGGACCGGGCTGTACACGGAAGTGACTGTGATCTCCGGAACATTGTCATTAACGTCCACAACCTCTACCAAAACTTTGCAATGCGCTCCTTCGGGATTGGAGCCCTTGTCTTTGGCCTGTATGTAAATCTCGTGGAGTTTCGTGTCTTCGAAGTCCAATCGACCCTTGATTGTCAGCACCCCGGTAACGAGGTCTAAGGAGAACAGTTCCCGCACGCCGGCTCGATTGTGGCTGCCGAAGGAATAAATGATTTCACCGTTGGGGCCTTCGTCCAGATCGGTTGCACGGACTTGCACCACCCGAGTGCCGGGGGCTGCATCCTCCAGAACGCGCGCCCGATACAAGGACTGGTTGAAGGCGGGCGCGTTGTCATTCGCGTCCAGCACGCTGATGCGAATCGGAAGGCTGGCGGAGCGAGCCGGGGTTCCTCCGTCCAACGCAGTCAGCACCAACTGGAGACTCGGCTCCCGCTCCCGGTCCAGGGCGCGCTCCAGCACCAGCTCCGCGTACTTGGTGCTGTCCTCCCGCGTCTGCACCCGAAGCGCAAAGTACTCATTTCGGCTCAGCTCGTAGGTTTGTAAAGAGTTACTTCCCACATCGGGATCGTGCGCGCTCTCCAGCGGAAAGCGCGCGCCCGGCGCCACGGCCTCACTAATCTCCAATTTCATTTCCCGGGTTGGAAAAGCGGGATTGTTGTCGTTGATATCCTGAATCACCACTTCCGCACTGAACAGCTCAAGTGGACTCTCGACCACCAACTCTAGAGTTACGGTGCAGGAGGGCAGTGTCCCACAAAGCTCCTCTCGATCCAGGCGGTCGTTCACGAACATCTCTCCGGTCTCTCGATTCACCTCAAAGAATCTTTGGCTAGCTCCGGACACCACCCGGAGCCTGCGGGCTGACAGGCTGCCGATATCCAAGCCAAGGTCCGTGACCACGTTGCCCACCGCGAAACCCTTCTCTCTTTCCTCCAGGATCTCATAGCGAATGACGGCGGAAGCCTTGTGCAAGGCGCCAAGCAGAAGCAAAACTCCCACCACTCTCCCGGTGCTTACCAGTCCGCTCCTCCAGGCCTCTGGGACCATCTCACTCAAAGGCAGTTCTTCTTAGCGGGGTCCAGATCGTCCCGGCGTTTTCGCTGAGAAACTTTCAGCTGGTTAGCGCTTGGGCGCTGGGCGCCGAGTCGGACATTGCTTTCTGGCTGCCGTTGATTTGCTCGCCGGGTGTTCAGTCTCTGCCTCATCCCGGGGCGCCGAGAGGGGACGGGCCCGGGCCAGATCTCCAGCGTCTTCATTGGCCGACAGCGGCACGCAGAGTCCCAGCCAATAACTGCACGAAGAACGCGCTAGCGCCGGGCTCTCTGAGCGGGACAAGAGCTTAGCGCCAGGAACTTCACTTTCCTTTGGCTTCCTTCCAGAGTTCACGGCCAAAGCATCTTGGCAGTGTCGGTACATCGAAAACCTACCTTACCCTGGAAAGCCAATTGCAAGGGGATGAAGCTGACCGTTCTGCAAGTCTTCAAGCCAAACCAAGGCCTATTAAATGTTTTGTAAATTTTATTTTACTGTCTTATCACAGTTTTCCCCCGTTGCTCTCCACTACCCTGCCCCCATTCTCACCCGTCACCCCCTCTCCCACAGCCAATCCCTATCCTGTTGTCCGAGTAAATGTTTTAATGGTTCTCTTTAATCGCAAGACAGGGGGTCAAAAGAAACCGAAGAGGATACAACGCTGTCCGGAAAAAACACCAACAAATTTGGTTTGTTGGAGGACTGGGTAAAATCTATTTAGCTGGGCTCTTCTTGTAAGGAATAATTTAATATTTCTGCGGAGATGTTAACATTGCTGCTTTATCTCTTACCACATGGCACTGTAGAATGCCCTGTCACTTCCTCAGTAAAGCAAACCGACAGGACCTGCTCTCTGTTTGGTTTAACTCTGTTTTAAGAAATTTAAAAATTCAATGCAGATTTCTTTTTAAAACTGGATATTGTTTAGCTTTCATTTCATGAGAACCAGGGAACAATGTGAAATTACCTACCGTCTTTCCCAATGAGCATCATTTCTATCATAGACCTTAATCTCAAACATTTTCCTTTACTTGATCAATGCATTTCCCAAGATCTCGCATTCATATTTGAGGAAGAGAAGCTGCATTGCTAATAAAGGATAGCACCCCTCCCCCCAAAAGTGGGGGGGGGACAGGGAGCCAGACTTATTTACCACTTGAGACCTTTATAAAATGATCGAAATATGGCTGCAAAGTTCCATAAAGTCTTTAGAGAAATACAAAGCCTTTACCCACAGAATAAAGAGCCTTGAGTTTTCTGTATTTAAGACTAGTTACAAAACAAACAAAACAGCAATGATTAGGATAATGAATGAGAGGGTCAGGTATGAAATATCAGAGCTGAGCTGTACATCTTTGGCAAGAAACTATCCTCTGAGGATTCCTGGGTTCCTGTCTAGTAAATGAATAAGGCAGGGTAAGACACCTGGCATAGAGTAAGCCTCAATTAATGATGCAAACCATTCCATTAGAGGTAAAGTTTTAGAGCTCCACACACTACTTCTGTATAACTGTCCTGGACATTACTTTGATTGCGTATAGTTCTTTCTGAAGTGTAACTAAGCCTTGAGGTAGGGAGGTAGGCAGACAGGTTAGAGAGGTAGATAAAAAATAAGTATATATAGGATATTTATTGAAAGATGAAAAGCCTTATTTGACCTGTTTCTCCATGTCCTCAGTATTTTTTTAAAAGATATTATTTATTTATAGAGAAAGGGGAAGGGAGGGAGAAAGAGAGGGAGAGAAACATCAATGTGTGTTTGCCTCTCATGCACTCCCTACTGGGGACCTGGCCCACAACCCAGGCATGTGCCCTGACTGGGAATCAGACCAGTGACCCCTCGGTTAGCAGGTCAGCACTCAATCCACTGAGCCACACCAGTCAGGGCCATGTCCTCAATACTTTAATTCACTTCTTAAGACCTCCAGTTTTAAATATTCAAGCTTGACAACTGGCTAGACCACAAGAAGACTGAGAGGCACTAGAAGATAGAATACATTCTGTTGAATATATTTAGAATTTAGGATATAGCCCAGTCAACTTGCTACTTAAAATGTGAGCCAAAGACTGATGGCATAGCTATCACCTGGGAGTTTGTTAGAAATGCAGAAATGCCCCACTTTAGACCTATAGGACCAGAATTTGCCTTTGACAAAAATACCTGGGTGATGTGAATGTACATTGAAGCTTGAGAAGCACTGATCTAGTGAGTTATTCAGGGATAAACTGATTTATCAATCATTTTTAAAAGATTTTATATATTTATTTTTAGAGAGACGGCAAGGGAGGGAGAAAGAGAGGGAGAGAAACATGGATGAGAGAGAGAAACATCAGCTGGGTGTCCCTCATACGCATCCACCCAACCTGGGACGGGAGGGAACAAACCTGCAAACCAGGCACGTGCCCTGACTGGGAATCAAACTGGTGACCTTTTGCTTTGCAGATCAATGCCCAACCAACTGAGCCACACCAGTCTGGGCTGATTTATCAATCATTTTCTCCATTCACTATCACTTAATTGACAAATGTCTTTTCAAAACTAGCTTTTAAAGGTTGAAATAGTTTTGCCATTCATAAAACCCATAGTTTTCCTAAAATCTCGTCATAAGCCAGCAGAACCCTCTTGGATCTATTCTTCACAGTAGCCAGAAGGATCTTCACATTTTAATTGGATCATGAATTTCCAGCTCAAAAATCGTCAGTAGCCCTGGCTGGTGTAGCTCAGTGGATTGAGCGCGGGCCTGTGAACCAAAGGATCACGCGATTCAATTCCTAGTCAGGCCACATACCTGGGTTGCAGGACAGTTCCCAGCAGGGACTCATGAGAGGCAACCATACATTGATATTTGTCTCCCTCTCTCCTTCCCTTCCCCTCTAAAGATAAATAAATAAAATCTTTAAAAAATGTTAAAAAAAAATAGTCAGTAACATGTCACTGCTCTTGAAATAAAATACCAAATCCTCTGCATAGTATCCAAGTTCTCTTATCTTCTCTGGCTTTCAGTGTGGTGAGCAGTCCAGCTCTCTGGTGCCTCGGGGCCTTCACACCCTATGTTCCTCTCCTAGGAAAGATTCTTGCCCTTTCCTCCCTTTGCTGTGCTAATTTCTACAGTTCTGTAAGTTCTCAGTTTAAATGTTATTTCCTAACAGAGGATTCCCCTTAGGCTCCATTTAAAACCAGGAATCTTTGTTATGCTCTCTCAGAGCACGTTACATTTTCCTTTGTTGAACCTAGCCCAATTAAAAATTTTTGTAATTATTTTTTGTTTTGGCATAATGTCTGCCTCTTCCACTAAAAATAAAAAAGCTGCAGGAAGGCAGAGACTGTGCCTATTTTAATGATCACTTGTATCCCTGGCATCTAGTAGAATAAGCACTTAATGCTTCCCCTTCCCAGCTTTATTGAATTATAATTGACAAGTAAAATTGTATAAATTTAAAGTATACAGCATGGTGATTTAACACACGTGTATAATGAAATGATTATGACAAAGTTAAGAACTTTTTATAAGATCTATTCTCTTAGCAAATTTCAAGTATATGCTACAGTACTGTTAATTATAGTTACCATGCTCTACATTATATTTCCAGAATTTTTCACCTTATAATTGAAAGCTTGCACTCTTTCACCAACATTTTCCTCTACTTAATGCTTATTAATATATAAATCATCATGCAAATGGCATAGTAATCATAAAATGTACTAAGGATATATATGTTCATTTAGGTGTATCCATAAGCATTTTTGGAAGATACAATCACTCTTTCAAGCTACCAGGGGGCCTAATGAAACTACTTCTTAACATAATAATTTGAAAGAGAAAATATAGTTTGCCAAAGAACCAAGTAGGGTGTGCTAATACAACTCACTGGAGAAAAACAAAGACGGCATCACCTGCTGTGCTACCTATATCCAGGGAAAACGGAAGCATTGTGTACAAGACCAACACAATTTTCCAATCCCCATCTTCTTCTCTCTCTGTTTTATGACTTTAAGAGAACTTCTGATTAATCAGATGTAAAAACATAATTTTTAAATAGAAAGTAAATGTATTATAGTGGTCAAGAGTAAGGCCTTAGTGTCCAAAGACTCAAGTTCCAATACTGGATATTACACTTAGTAGCTATGTAACCATGAAACTTTTATTTTTAACTTCTTTTATTCTCTTGATCTCTTAAATGGGAATTGTAATAGTACTCCTTGACATAACCACAAGCATCTTAATCTCTTATTTTAATCTTTTAATGACTTTATACTTACCATAGAGTTCACTTAGACAATCAATCATTTTTAGTAAATTTATACAGTTATGCAACCAACACCACAATCCAGTTTTAGAATATTCCCATCATCCCCCCCCCCCCCAGTTTCCTCATGCCTGTCTGCAGCCAATCTTTGTTCTTACCCTCAGCTTCAGGCAACCACTTACTATTTCTATATAGTTTTGTCTCTTCTAGAAATTTCATATAAGTTAATTATAAAATACATAATCTTTTGTAGCTGGCTTTTTTCACTTGGCATGAAGTTCAGCCCAACTGTCAACTACACCCTCAAACTTGTTCTTTCTCCAACATTTTTTGTCTAATAGGGCCCACTTCTAGTCAAAATATCCTAAATCATTCTTAGTATCTTTTTCTAAATCCCCACATTCCATTCATTACATGTTCATGCCAATACTTACTGCCTCCAAAATGTATTTGAATCTATCAACTACTCTCCCTCTCTACAGCCACTACCTGAATCAAAACCACCTTAAATACTTTCATAGCTTCCTCTCTGGTCTTATGTCTTCTTTTGTTTTTCCTAAACTCTATTTCACATGCAGAAACCTGAGAGATCTTTCAAAAATATAAATTAAATGATACACGCTCTTTGATAAACATAGTGCTTGGTACCAGGATTGGCTACATAATTTGTGGGGTTAATGCAAAATGAAAATAAGGAGCTAAAAATTACTAAGAATTTCAAGATGATAACAGCAGAGCATTAACCCAAATGCAGGGCCCTTCTGAAAAAGAGGGCCAGTGTGACTGCATGGGTCACATATCCATGACACTGGTCTTGCCTAGCATGGAGGAAGCTCTCCATAAATATTCCTATTATTATTATTATTATTATTTAATTTATGGGTGGATAATAATCTTTTTATCAGATCTGTCTTTTGCAAATATTTATTTATTTATTCATTTTTAGAGAAGGGAAGGGAGGGAGAAAGAGAGGGAGAGAAACATCAATGTGTGGTTGCCTCTTGAGCGCCCCCCTGCTGAGGACCTGGCCCACAACCTAGGCATGTGCCCTGACTGGGAATCAAACCAGTGACCCTATGGTTTGTAGGCTGGCATTCAATCCACTGAGCCACACCACCCAGGGCTAATATTATTTTAAATATTAGGTGATTATCCAATATTTATTCTCAGGTAACCAGTAATGTCAGAAAAGTCTACTTACGATACTATTAAATTACTACATTCAAGGAAAAATATATGCATTCTACTTAAAATCCTAAATATCATCTAATAAAATCTCTCAATTCAATATAATTTGCCCATTTGAGAAACATCCTAAGGTCAAATTAAGGGATCATTTGAGGAGAAATGTCATAAAAAGAGATAACCAACAGATCAATCAAATATATATCACAATTTAGACAAATGAGAGATGCGGGGATTTGGTGAAGAAGCGGAATGGTTTAGCCTTAATATTTATATGAAAATTATTTGTGCAAAAATGTTTTGCATTCTTGGATTTTAAATGATGATCTATGAACCTTCAGAATAAGTTTTTTAAGACCTCCATTCTATTTACCTTTAGAACAAGAAGAAATCATCTCATCAAAATATTTTGGAACTACAATCAATGATTTTAGTAGTCTAAAGCTTAAGAAAAATAAAAGGTGTTTGGCTCTTCTCTTATTTGAGTGCTATTCCCTTCTAGTGTTGATCACATAGTACTCTCTTTTTGCTTATTTATCACAAACTTCGATATGCCAGGAAATTACCTGCAAAATGCTACTAAATTTGTCCACATGCAAAACTCCAAGAGACCTAAATTATCCTTAGAGAGAAAGAATTTGTTCAATTTTTCCCAAGCATGTTGTTATTATGTTGTTATCTAAATTATTATCAGGTTTCACCAATTGTTTATTTATTTTTTCTATTAAGTACTTCAACATATAATGATAATTTTGAGTGAGAAACAAGTGTGGATTTCTGATCACTAAACTCTTCTGGCAATATAGAAGTTTGGTAGATGATAAAGATGCTATTTCAAATTACTGGGGCAAAGCTGAAGTTTTAAGTAAATGGTATTGGGACAGTGGGATAGCCACTTAGGAAAAAAAGATAAAATTAGTTTTATACCTCAACACACACACAAGAATAAAGTACATATAGATTAGGGATCTAAAAGGACAAATCTAAAAACCATACAAGTCCTAGAAGAAAGTTGATCAATATTTCTATAACCTGAGTGTACAGTAAAGCTTTCTAACTATGACTCCAAACCTAAATGCAATACAAGAAGAGACTGATTCATTTGATTATATAAAAATAAAGGGGAAAATGGACTGCATTGCAAAAAATACCATAAACAAATGTGAAAGGCAAAGGAAATGCAAAAAAATATTTGCAACTTGTATCTTGGACAAAGAGCTGGTGTCTCTAAACATATAAATATATTTTTAAATTTTAGGATGAAATAAAAATCCAATGGAAAATGAACATAAGACATGAACAGATGATTTTTAAAAAGAGATAAGCTGACTCTTAAACATATGAAAAAGTGTTTAATTTCAATCATAATGAGAGACATTTGAATTAAAACTACTTTGAGTTTTTTATTGATAAGACTGACAGAAATGTAAAATCTTGATAACATACTTCATAGATGAGGATTTTGGAAAATTAGTATTCTCATCTATTGGTAGAAATACAGAATAGTACTACCTATATGGAAGGAAATAGCTATAGTTGACAAAACTACATATGCATTTAGCCTATGACCTAACAATTTAGGAATCTGCCTTAAATATACATCATAACATTTATGAAAATACATATGTACCAGGCTATTCATTATGGAATTATTTGTAATTTGAAAAGATTAGAAACTACTTAAACGACAAACTACAGATTGGTTGAACAGACTATGCATGTATATGTACAATGGGGTTTCATGAGGCTACATATTTTAAAAAACAACAAATTGAGCTTTATAAATTGATGTAGAAGATTTCTAGGATATATTGTTAGTGTTAAAAAAACAAAGTGGAAATTTTTGATTTTGATCATGTGGAACTAGCCATACCACCACAAATAACTGGAAGATTGATGAAAATATGTGAAAAATGCTTTTAGACATTGGCCCAAAAGGAGTGCAAAACTGAGTGAAGGGAAACAAAGGTGGTGAGTTCTAGGATCTCTGGTTTTTTGATTGGAGGCGATTTTCAGAAAATGGTGCAGGAAAGGAGAAATCCAAGAATAACACAGTGGACTTACTGAGTTGAGGAGTATAAATTAGAATCTGGGAGACTAAGGCAGCCAGAGTGTGTGGGGCAGAACACTAGAGAGAATAGGGCTGCACAGAGAACTCCAGAAATTTGGATAAGGATTCCCTTGGGTCTTCGGCTGAATGACAATCGGAGCATACACAGACTGACATTCTTTTAAAGCTGGGCAAAAAACAACAGTCAAGGGAGCTATTAGCTGAAGAATTCCTGGAGCTCACACAGGGATGGGAAATATTTGAATTCCATTCAGCCAGAATACAGAGACCCTGCTGGACACTCAGAGAAATAAATTTTAAAAAAGGCACAACTTAGCAGCAGGTCTGAACTAGCTCAAGGCAAATGCTTCCATAGACCTGTCCTAGCAAAGCTGAAAAACAAGCCTTGAAAAGGCCAACCTGACCTGCAGATAACTTACAAACCTTCAATACTAACAGAAAGACCACAAAATCCAAACATTCAATAATGTAACATTTACAGTGTCTGCCATCCAATAAAAACATTACTAGATATGCAAATAAGCAGAAAATTGTGACCTAAAACCAGGAAGAAAATCAGCACTAGAAATGGAAGAAGCAATGACATTAGCAGACAAAAACTTTAAAAGAGCTATTGTAGATATTCTCAAGAATTTAAAGGAAAACATGAAGATAATGAGAGAAATGGAGTGAAAGAATGAAATTGATCTTCTAGAGGTGAACAATTTGTGAAATAAAAACTTCACTAGATGGAATTGGCAGTAGACTAGATGCTCAGAAAGACAACATCACCAAACTTTCAGACATAGCATTAGAGACTATCCAAACTGAAATATATTTTTATTTTTATTTTATTTATTTTTTTAAAGATTTAATTTGTTTATCTTTAGAGGGGAAGGGAAGGAGAGGGAGAGAAACATCAATGTGTGGTTGACTCTCATGCGTCCCCTGCTGGGAACTGGCCCGCAACCCAGGCACGTGCCCTGACTGGGAATCAAACCGTGTGATCCTTTGGTTCTCAGGCCCACTCTCAATCCACTGAGCTACACCAGCCAGGGCTAAAATATATTTTTAAAATGAAAAAAGATTTAGCAACTTGTGGGAAATATCAAGTACACTAAAATAACTGAAATTGAAGTTCCATAATTGTAAATGAGTGTGAAAAATAACATTTGAATACATTCCCAAACTTCCTAAACTTAAAATTATAGATGTACAGAATCAAGAAGCTCAATGAATTCCAAGTAGAGTAAACATAAAGAAAAACACACCAAGGTCCATCAATCAAATCTCTGAAAGTCATTGATAAAGAGAAAATTTTAGAAGCACTTGGAAGATTATAGACTTCTAATCAGAAGCAATGCAAGGCAGAAGAGAGAAACAGTATCTTTAAAATGTTGAAAGAATAAAGTTGTCAGCCTAAAATTTTATATCCAGCCAAAGTATCTCTCAAAAAATAAAGGTGAAATAAAGATTTTTTTAAAGGCAAACAAAAGCAAAGAAAATATGCAACAAGCAGATTGGTATAGCAAGAAACAGTAAAGGAAGTTCTTTAGTCTGAAGGAAAATGACACCAGATGGAAATTTGGATCTATGTAAGGATATTAGTGACAGAAATGATAAAAATGTAGGTTACATATTAAAGATCTTTCTTCTCACTTTTTAATTTATTTAAAAGAAAATTGACTAGTTAACACAAAAATAACATATTGTGGGGCTTAAAAAATATGCGGAAGTAAAATGTGTGATAACAATAGCACAAAAATTAAGAAGGGAACTAGAAGTATATAGTTTGGGGATTGCCTGTGGGAGTGGAGGGGTGGGTGGAGGGGGATAGAAGGGGAACAACTGGGACAATTTTAATAGCATAATCAATAAAATATAATTTAAAAAAGAATATTGTTGCCCTGGCTGGGTGGCTAAGTTGGTTGGAGTGTTGTCCTGTACACCAAAAGGTTGCGGGTTCAATTCCTGGTAAGGGCACATACCTAGGGGGTGAGCTTGATCCTCAGTAAAGGACCATATGGAAGACAATTGATCGATGTTTCTCTCTCACATCAATGTTTCTTTCTCTCTCTTGCTCTCTCTAGCTCTCTCTCTCCCCCTTCTTCTCTCTCTAAACTCAATAAAAATATATCCTCAGGTGAGGATTTAAAAAAAAGAAATAGAAGTATATTGGTAAAGGATAGTTTATTATATATGAAATGCTGTACCTCTGTGAATTATGTTTATGGTGATAAGTTAAATACATAGTGAACCCTAGAATAACTACTTAAAAAATTGAAGAGGATATCTAATAAACTATTATCAGAGACAAATAGAATATTAAACAATACTCAATCTAAAATAAAGTCAGTAGGAAAAGATGAAAGAAATAAAAAGCTGATGGGATAAGGAGACACAAAGAGCAAGGTGGCAGACATAATCATATCAATATTACATTAAATGTAAGTGGTCTGAACATTCCAACTAAAAGTAAGAGGTGAATAAAAAGCAAGACCCAATTTTATCCTGTCTACAGAAAATGCATTATACATAAAATACACACACACACAATATACACACATATATATGTAAAAGATATGTCATGCAAAGCTAATTATAAGAAAGCTGAGTGCTATATTAATATTAGAAGAAAACAGACCTTCAGACATGATATATTACAGAGAAAAAGAGACATTTCAAAATGACAAAAGGTCAATTTATCAAGTATCAAAAAGATTTAACAATCTTAAATGCCTAGTTATCCAAAGAAAATTACGAAGGACAAAGAGGGACATTATGCAATGACAAAAGGGTCGATCCACCAGGAAGACATAGCCATCTTAAATATGTATATACCAAACAATGAAACTTCAAAATACATGAAACAAAAACTGACATAACTGAAAAGTAAAATAGACAAATCCACCATTATAGCTGTAGACTTCAACACTCGGACAACTTAGAGAACTACTAATAAGTATATAGAAGTGAACAATAATTGACAAAACTTTTCAAAGAATTGATAGAATTACTAACAAGAATATAGAAACGAACAACACCATTAACTAACAGGACCTAATAGACACTTATAGAGCATTCCACCCAAAAGTACATATTCTGACCACACCTGATCAGAAAACAAAGCTCAACAAATTTAAAAGAATGGAAAGTACACAGAATATATGCTTTGGCTATCTTAGAATTAAAATAAAAATCAGAAAGGTAACAGAAAAGTCTCTAAACTCTTGAAAATGAAGCACCACAGTTCTAAATGATCCATGGCTCAAAGAAAATTTAAAAATACATTGAACTGAATGAAAGTAAAAATACAACATATCAAAATTTATGGAATACAGTTAAAGCGGTCCTGAGAGGTAAGTGTATAGCACTAATGACAAGAGAAAAGATCTCAAATGAGTAAATTATGATCCTCCTCAAGAAACTTGAAAAAGAAGAGCAAAATAAACACAAAGCAAGCAGAAGCAAAGAAATAATAAATGCAAGTTCAGGAACCAATAAAATGGAGCTCTTACTATATACCCAAGAGAAATTAAAACATTTGTCCATACAAAGACAGCAAACAATCAAACGTTTATAACCCAGTCTGTGTAATTTACCATATTAACAAGTAAAATTGAAAAGTTATGGTCATTTCAGTAGGTGCAAAAAAGCATCTGACAAAATTTAAGACTCATTCATGATTAAAAAAAAAAACTCTCAAAAGCTAGAAATAAAGGGAACTTCCTCAATCTGTATCTATGGAAACTTAATGGTACTTTCCCTCAGAAAAAGACTACAAATGGAATGTCCACTCTCACCATTTCTATTTGATTTTGCTCTGGAAGTTCTAACCAATGCAACAGGGCAAGTAAAAGAAATAAAAGAGCCCTGGCTGGTGTGGTTCAGTAGGTTGAGTGCTGGCCTACAAACCAAAGGGTCACCAGTTTGATTCCCAGTCAGAGCACATGCCTGGGTTGTTTGTGGTCCAGGTCCCCAATAGGGAGCACATAAGAGGCAATCACATACTGATGTTTCCCTCCCTTTCTTTCTCCCTCCTGTCCAATCTCTCTAAAAATAAAATAAATAAAACTTTAAAAAAAGAAATAAAAGAAATACAGATTGGAAGCAAAGAAATAAAAGGGGTTTTTTTGCAGAAAATATTTTTGCATATAGAAAATTCTAAAAAAATAACCCTACTACTACTCATAAGTCAATTTACTAAGGGCCCAGAATAGAAGATCAATATAACCAATGCTATCCCAATAAATTCAATTAAAAAGTCAATTGTATTTTTATATACTTGCAATGATCGAATAGAAAATAAAAATTTTAAATGCTATTTAGAATAGTAGAAAACATTAAATAATAAGCAGTGAATTTATCAAAACATATATAAAATCTGCACACTGAAAACCACAAAACATTGCTTAGAGAAATTAAAAAATACTTAAATAAAGAGATATGTCACGTTCATGGATTGAAAAATTTAGTAATATCATTAATTTTTCCTAAATTGAAATTATATATTCAATGCAACCCTAATCAATATCCAGAAGTCTTTTTTGTTCTTAAAGAAAATGACAGTATGATACCAAAATTTATATGAAAATTGAAGGATCTAGAATAACAAAAATAACTTTGGAAAAGGAAAACAGAGATAAGAGAACTAACACTACCTGATTTCAAGACTTTATTACGCCCTGGCTGGTGTGGCTCAGTGGACTGAGCGCCAGCCTGCAAACCAAACGGTTGCAGGTTCAATTCCCAGTCAGGGCACATGCCTGGGTTGCAGGTCAGGTCCCCAGTTGGGGGCGTGTGAGAGGCAACCAATTGATGCTTCTAAAATAAATAAATAAAATCTTTAAAAAAATAAAAAAAAGACTTTATTACAATACTACAGATATATATGAATTAGAACAGAGATTCCATAAAAAGACACATATTTATGGTCAAATGATTTTTGAGAAAGGTGCCAAGGTTACTTAATGGGGAAGGATAATCATCTCAGCAAATTTTTCCAAAGGCACAAAATGATATCCATTTGGAAAAATACAAACCTTCACATCATACACAAAGTATCAACTCAAAATGGATCATATATCAAATTATAAATGGTAAAACTATAAAAATTCTAGAAAAAAGGAGAAAATATTTGCTTTATGAAATAGGACATAAGAAATAAAAACTATAAAAGCAGAAATGAATAAATTGGGCTTTATCAAACTTATAACTTGTGCTCTTCAAAAGACACTACTAAGAAAAAAGTCAAGCCGGTCTTTAAGACAAGTCCTAACATCCACAAAACATACATGTGACAAATATTCACATCTACAATGTATTTTTAAAACTGTCATAAATCAATTTATTAGACAAATAACTCAAAGATGAACAAAAGATCTGAACAGACTTCAAGAAGAAGATATACACATAGAGAATAAGCACATGAAAAGGTGTTCAATATCTTTAGTCAACAAGAAAACACAAATTAAAACCCCAATGTGATAGTAACTATACACCCTTAGAATGGTTAAAATTAAAAGTTTAGCAACAAGAAGCATTTGGGAAGGATGTGGATCAAATGAAACTCTCTCATGCACTGCTGATGAAAATGTTAAGTGATATTACCACTTTAAAAATGTTTTGCAGCTTCTTATAAAGCTAAATATATACTTCTCATATTATATGACAGCAATCATGCTTTTAGGTGTTTAACCAAGAACTAAAAATCTATGCCTACAAAAAAACTTCTATATAAATGTTCATATCACCTTAATTCACAATAACACCAAACTGCAAACATCCCAAATATCCAGCAAAAGGTGAATGGCTAAAGAAATTGTGATATATTGATACAAAGCAATACCACTCAGCAATAGAAAGAAATAAGTTACTAATACATGCAACAATGTGAGTGAATTTCAAAAATGTATTGAGCAAAAGAAGGCAAACACAAAAGAGCACACGTTGTAGGATTCCGTTTAGATGAAATTCTAGAAAAGTCAAAACTAACTTACCATGACAGGAAGCAGGTCAGCAGTTGCCTGGAGGGATGTGGAGAATTGATTGGGAAGGGCATGAGGGAACTTTTGAAGTTTACAGTAATGTTCTAGATTTTGATTATAGTGATGATTACACAAGTGCAAACATTTGTCAAAATTCATTGAGTTGTATAGTTTTACTATTTTACTATATATAAATTATACTGCAATAAAACTGATTAAAATTTTTTAAAAAGCAAACTGCAAAAGAGTACATACTGGCATTCCTCTCTTTGCAAGATAGCGCAGGGCTGTAAAATGACAGTGCAAGCTGAGACTGTAAAGTGATCTTAGTAATCAATGGGGGAAATTATGATTGTGTCATGACCTTTAAAATTTTTATGAAATAAAAAACTCTCATAATGAAGTAAAAAATAAAATAATATTTACTTAGTACATTGTAATCCGAAATATCAGAACCACTGAGAGTTAAAAAATTTAAGATGGTGGTATAGGTAAACATGGCTCACCTCCTTGCACAACCGCATCAAAATTACAACTAAACTATAGAACAACCATCATTCAGACCCATCAGAAAATGAGTTGAATGGAAGTCCTACAACCACAGAATTAAAGTAGAAACCACATTGAGAGGGGTAGGAGGGGTGGAAATGCCGAAAAAGCCAGTCCTACATGCACATGTGGTGAATTAGATAAAAATCCGGAGAGCTATCTCATGAGTGAGGGGTCCCAAGCCCACACCAGGCCCCCCATCCTAGGGTTCCAGTGCCAGGAAGATAAGTCTCCCTATCTTCTGGCTGTAAAAAATAGCGGGGATTGGGGCTATGGAAGACAGAAATTTCTGGAACCCCAGGCAATTCCTTTTAAAGGGTCTGCACACAAACTTAGTTGGACTCACTCCCTCTGAGCTCCAGCACCAGAGGAGATTGAAAGGCATCAGAGACATAGAGGGAGGAATTGAATTGTCCGGCATCAGAGCAAGAGTTTCAGGGCATCTTTGTCCCAGACAGAAGTGCTGACAGAGGCCATTGTTCCTTTTCTGAGCCTTCCGCCCCACCCACAGAGACAGCAGGTGGGGGCCATATCTGAGACTTCTTCAACCTGGCTTACACTATTTGCCCTACCCTGGTGATTCCCTGAGGCCCTGCCCCACCAACTTTTAGGTCCACCTAGGCTGTTTCCAGTGGCTTTTCCATACAAAGGGCCTTTCTTGGCATGTGCTTCATATTTTCCTAAATTCTCTCAAACAAGCAGCATCAGGCTTCAGCAAGTCCCGTCCCCCTAGCTAAGTGGTTCCAGGCCTGGTACTAGCAGAAGCCAGCCTCGGTTCACAGCTTGGCTTCTCCTGGGCACCTCCAAGCCCAGCATAAGTAGCAGCCATCTGCACATTGCTTTGTAGCTCATGCTGTGTGACACCAGACAGAACACAGGCAGTGGCTGACCTTGGATGTGCCAACAGCAATTAAGGCTCAACTACAAGAGGAGGGTGTACACACAAGGTGTGTACACGTGGGCACACCTTGAGTACACAGCTGGGGTAATAGGGGAGGCTGTGCCACTGGACTCTACATGACACCTACAACATTAACCCAGTTTATCAAGCCTGAGAGACATAGTAGCTCTTCCTAATACATAGAAACAAACAATAAATGAAACTGTTTTGAGCAGTGGAAAAAGTCTCAATAGGTATATTGTATCAAGAGTACTTTGAAGGTGACTGAAGTTTAAACATGTAAGAATAAATGCACAATTTTTAATAAATAATTTCTGGGTTTTTTGAGTCCCCCCTCATACGATCTTGCAACAATTTTATTATTATTGTTGTGTATCTTTTATTCTAAACATTCCTTATCTAAAATTTTACTGTTTGGAAACCAAAAACAGATGGTGAAGAAAAACAGAGCTTACATTTTTCCATGGAAAACACGCAATCAAAGAAAAGAAAATTAAATAGCAACAAATTAAAACAGCTTGATAAACTTTAACTCAAACAGAATTCCAGGGGCATAAAAAGAACTGGGCACCAGGACCAGTCTGAAGAGTGGGGTGAGTATGAATTAGATACAGTGAGGTTCTCCATGTTTCTAATACTGGAAAAGAGATCAGGAAGAAAAATAAAACACAGGCAGCTCTGCCATGAGCCCAAAAACATACCAGTGTAGAGTCATCAGGAAACTTATCATAATCAGCCTGGTAAGGTTCTACCCATCTGAATAGATTATCACAATGGAAGAGATCAAAGGAAAAGAATGCTGACCATATGCCCAACCACATTCTCAATATCTGCACTTGGATGTTTCAAAGAATCTCAAACTTAACATGTTCACAATTCAACTCTTGATTTCTCTGAAATTTATCCTTCACTAGTCTTCTATATTCTACAAAATGGTACCTTAGGCCACCCAGTTTCACAATTCAGAAACCTAGAAATTACTCAATCCCACCTCTCTTTTATCCATTGTTTTTGTTCAGTCAATGATATTTTATTGAGGATCTACCACTTGCCAGGCAATGATCTTGAGGAATATAATAAATGACACTGAGGAATATATTAAACCAAAGAGTTACTGTCTTCATGGAGTTTACATTTCAGCCATTCTGTCATTGTCTTGCTGATCCATTTCTTAAATATATCTCCAGTCCTTCCATTTATTTCTACATCCACTGCCTTCCTTTTAATACATTCTAGCTCTGTTTCTTAACAGGAACATTACCACAGTCTCCCATCTGTTCTCCCTATTCCATTTATAACCCTCCTATATCAAGTCACCACACAGCAGCCAGAATAATCTTTTAAAAATTCAAATCATAACTTGACACTCCCTTGTTTAAAACCTTTAAACATCTCCTGAATACAAGGGTACTTAGAATAAAATTCAGAATATTTAATATGGTTCACAAGGCTCTACTTACTTTCCATTTCTAGCCTCCCTAGCCCTTTTTGGT
Source organism: Anoura caudifer (assembly GCA_004027475.1). NCBI lineage: Eukaryota > Metazoa > Chordata > Mammalia > Chiroptera > Phyllostomidae > Anoura > Anoura caudifer. The sequence continues at coordinate 19,882 of PVKU01005620.1, read as the reverse complement.
TGCTCACCTTTTCTTTTTTAGAACCTTTACACATCCAATCTCCCCTGCCTGACATTTTCTTTTTTAATCCTCTTGTTACCTAGCTGACTTCTACTTATCTTTCAGGTCTCACTCTAAATATCGCTTTCTGAAAGAAGCCTTCCCTGACCGTTTGGATTGTGGTAAGCCTCTCTATTACAAACTCTCTTAACATCCTTGTTTTTCTTGTTGGTGGCATTTAGCAGACTTGTAAAAGACCATATCTTAGAATGGGGACCCATTAAGGCAGGGATCATATCTATCTTGTTCATTGCTGCACCTTTGGAACCTAGGAAACTGCCTTGCATAAAGCAGACAGTCCATGTTTGCTATATAAATGCATGAATGAACCACCCACTACTTGACTTAAGGCAGGCTCTTGTCTTTGGGTGGGCTCTTCAAACCTCTACACTGCAGAGAATTGAAGCCTGAACTTATGAAAAGGTGGTTTAAGCTTATGCTATATCCTCTCACATGATATTTTCATACAGTATAAGAATAGAGCACCCTGTACCTCTTATTTTTCAAAAGTACATGGAATATACAAAATAATTCATTTTTCTGTAAGCTAGCAATAAGCAATCAGAAAATAAAATTAAAACACAATTTATGGTAACTATCAAGCATGTAAGAATAATTTAATGAAAGATATTCAAGACCCCTACATTGAAAACTACAAAACATTTCTGAGAGAGGCTAAAGAAGACCTAAGTAAATGGAAATATATACCATCCTCACAGATTGGAAGTCTCAATATTGTTAAGATGACCCTCTCCCCCAATGGATGTATAGGTTCAATGCAATTCCATTCAAAACCACTACAGGCTTTTCCCCTCTGGCAAGATGATTTAAATTTATTTGGAAAGACGAAGAACCAAGAATAGTCAAAACAATGTTAAAAAAAGAAGAAAATCGGTAGACTACCTACCTATCTAGTAAGACTTCAAGATTTACTATAAAGCTACAATAATCAAGACAAATGGATAGACAAATAGATCGACGGCACATGACAGTCTAGAAATAGACCCAAATATAGCAATCAAATGATTGTCAACATATGTGCCAAAATTATTCAATAGGAAAAGGAAAAATCTTTTCAAAAAGTGGTGCTGTAAAAACTGGGCATCCGTATGGGAAAATAGAACCTTGACCATTACCTCATTGAATTGCTACCTCATACCACATGTAAAAGTCAATTTTAAATAAGGTAAATAGAAGAGTCAATAAGTGTCAAATAAGTGCCTTTTTCTCACCTAGGATATTGAATTCCTGTGAGAAAATATTCATTGCCTCCCCTAATATACTGCTAGGTCAAGTATCACACAAGATAAAGCCAAACCATGCAAATGACACATATCTGTGGAGATGCTTGTTTATTCTTGGTTTCCAAGATGTAGCAATCCAGGTTGAAGATGCCAAGTTATCTGATTGGCTGAATTCTTTTTAAAGACTAACATTCAGGTAACATTTATAATAAAATTAACATAACTTAGGTGGACAACAGAATCCACACCAAAAGGAACTCTACCATGACTTACTGATCTTATGCATCTCACTACTAATATTCTCTTTCTCTTGACTTACCAATAATTCTCCCTTCACTCTTTTCAGTTTCTATGTTATCCACTTTGCCTAATTTCACTGTTTTACCTAATTTCCAAAAGTAACTGTTTCCTTTTCATTTTTGTTATATTTTAGATTTCAAGCTTCTAAATCACTGATAGTGATATATAATGGGGAATTTTATATGCAAATATCATTCTATAATTTTTGAAGTGTTTGTAAACTGCAAGTGCAATGAAAATCCATGCTAACATTATTTGGATCCATTTGTACATTCATTTGATTACAAGCAACAGTACCTATCCAGCATTCTGTGCTAGTTCAAATTCACTTATAGTACTTGAATTAGCCACAGTGGAGTAGGACAAATAGCTGGTAAGTCCCATGTTGGGATACAAGGTGCAGACTTAGGCAATGGAGGCACCAGGAGGGTTGTTCTCAACCATGTGGACCACATAAGAGGCCTAGTGGAAAAATGGCATATTATTGTTGATGTCTCCAAGATGTAGGGTGATGCTTCTGCTGGAGGAGAGAGGTAGCTTGCTTCTGTCAGTGGTCATGCAGGTGACATTGTACTCCAGGATTTATTCAAGGTCCAGGGTCCCATCTGTTACAAGTTTGTGGCAATTATTCATGGAAGATTAAATTCTGAAAGATACATTTTCTTGTACTTCCCTATTTTCTTCCAAATGTGGATCCTGTGTTTTAAACAGACTACTGGCCAACATGCAGAATCTTCAGGAATCACTGTGGAAACAGAAGTAAAAATCACCTCTGGGACTTTGTTATTAGCATCTAGAATTTTGGTTCCGACCAAGATGGAGGTGTAGAATTTTCATCTCAACTATACTGGGCAACCAGCCAACCCCCCTGTTCCTTGTTTCCTAAACTGTAGAATATCTTTTAATTTCTTTGTAGTCCAATGTACTTAAAGTTTTTGTTTCTCTACTCTGGTGATCAAGGCCAAGCTGGATATGGGTACTCTGGGCTGCAAAGCCATACTCGATTTCCACTTTGAGGCCTCATCCAGGTCAGTGGCCTTCACCTTCACCATGGAAGTGCCTGGGCATGGCTTCTCAAAGGTTGGCCCCATGTACATTCTGGCCAAAATAAGGGGTGGAAGTGTTGTATTGTATTGTTTCCAAGTGGTCCTCACCATCCAAGGCTGTCAGGAGTAAGTGATGTGGGCTTTGCTTTTCCAGGTCTAGTAGGTTCTCTAACACAAGTTCAACATGTTTGTTTCTACTCTCATTTTCTTTTACTTCGAAGACAAATGTAGAGTTGCTGCTAAGGTGGTGATTTTGTAAAGGAATTGCTTCCAACATCAGGATCTTCTGTAGACTCTATTGCAAATCTTGCTCCAGGCTGGGTCAACTCACATATTTAACTCAATAACACAACTGCTGAACCAGGGGATGTTTTAATTTACATATTAAATATTTATATTAATGGGAAAATTAAAGAATTTTCAAATACTGTTTTTAAACATATGATACAAACTATAGTATATAGGCACATCCACTCCAGGTCCACTCTATTACTCACAAGTAAGTCTCTACTTTCTTTACTTTGAGTGAAGTATAGGAAAATAAGCAAAGTCCTTGACATAATTTCATTGCTGGAACCATAAGAAATATAAACATTCAAACCAATAAAAATATCAGTCAACAAATATACTAATTATCAAACCTAAATTATCAACAAATATTCTAAAGCTAAGAATAATATTTTTCATAGCCACTAGCTTAAACTCTCACAGTCCAAACAAAATTAACTCCAACTTCCAGGTTTTGGTTATCCATTTTCCAGTTAAATCATCCTAGCAATCCTATTGGAAGAGTAGGATCCTTGTTTAGGTCACACTGTGGTTTAGACAGAGAAAAATTAACACTCATGAAATTTTCTCTTCCAAAAAAAATCTTCCCCCATCTTTTATGACCACAAATAGGGGCTTCTCAATCAAAGATGTTTCCAGGCATTTATAAGATTTTAAAATTTGTTTTCATAACAAGTTTAGAACAGTTTTACTTCCACCCACAGGTCATCTCATTGCACCATCTGCAGAGGCACATGAACCACTATTACTTTTCCCAACAGAATGTTAAGTGTGCTGACAATGAAAGCATAACTCCTCTTTTTTTTCTATCAACAATGTAAACCACAGCTACTGCTAATTCAGTATATATTATGTAGGAAGCATATTATGAACCAGTGATATGTTATCACTAGTCCTTGTCATGGCCTTTCAAATTATATATTGTTATCCCTATTTTGCTGAAGCTGAAAGAGATTAAATAACTTGTCAAAGGTCACACAGTTAGGAGTTACCTCATTGCAAAGCTATTTTTCTATCATACTACATTTTAGAATACTGACATCAGGTAATCCCCAGAGCACAGACATTTGTTTATTCATTCACTCAACAACCATTTAATGAAGACTATTTAACTCAAACCGGAAGCATTGTTGAGATTACTGATATTCAGGATATAGCCTGTGGGTCATGATTATTCATTGTGTTAGCTCTTAATGATTATCACTAAACTGGATTAAATAAACAGAAGTCAGCATATTTGGACGCTACTAGGTTAGCTTCCCAAGTAATCTGTTGTGTGTTCAATCTTTCCTTTGGAATTGACCACCATATGAAAACTGGCCTTGTGATAAACATTTTTTTATTTTTTTATTTTAATTGTTGCTCCTGTACAGTTTTCTGTCTTCTACTCCCATCTCAACCCACCGCCCCAGCCCTCCTCAGCTCCCTCCCATTTCCACCCCCCAGCTTTTGTCCAAGTGTCTTTTATACTTGTTGCTCTAAACCCTTCCCCTTTTCCCTTGAAATTCCTACCCCTCTCCTCTCTTGTTCTCAATTTCAGTGTCTTTGGTTATATTATGCTTGTTTGTTTGTTCTGTTGATTAGGTTCCTGTTAAAGGTGAGATCATATGGTATTTGTTTTTCACCTCCTGGCTTATTTCACTTAGCATAATGCTCTCCAGTTCCATCCACACTATTGCAAAGGGTAGGAGCTCCTTCTTTCTTTCTGCTGCATAGAATTCCATTGTGTGAATGTACCATAATTTTTTGATCCATTCATTTACTGATGGGCACCTAGGTTGCTTCCAACACTTGGCTATTGTAAATTGTGCTGCTATGAACATTGGGGTGCACAGGTTCTTTTGGACTGGTGTTTCAGGGTTCCTAGGATATAATCCTAGCAGCAGGATTGCTGGGTCAAAAGGTAGGTCCATTTTTAGTTTTCTTAGAAAATTCCATACTGCTTTCCATAGTGGTTGTACTAGTCTGCAATCCCACCAACAGTGCACTGGGGTCCCCTTTTCTCCACAACCTCTCCAACACTTGCTGTTTGTTGCTTTGTTTATGATGGCCATTCTGGCTGGTGTGAAGTGCTATCTCATTGTGGTTTTAATTTGCATCTCTCTGATAGCTAGCAATATTGAGCATCTTCTCATGTGTCTCTGGATCCTCTGTATGTCCTCCTTGGAGAAGTGTCTGTTCAAGTGTTTTGCCCATTTCTTAATTGGGTTGCTTGTCTTCTTAGAGTGGAGTCGTGTAAGTTCTTTATATATTTTGGAGTGATAAACATTTTGATAGCTTTTACAAAACAACAGTAGTGACACTGCCCTCTATTCTCCTCAATATTGTTAAGAAAGCTCTACTTATTAAAGTATATTTGGAACTTAATGTCAACACAAAGACTACATACTTAGGTATGCTCAAAATTTCCTTTGAAAAAAATCACATACACACATAAAATTGTCAATTATATAAGTTGCCAAGAAGCATTAAGTGGCATGTGAATCCCAGGAGCAGTAACTGTCTCATTGTAGGGCCATCCCCTAAATGGTTTTCAATCTTTTTTATAAGTCTAAATTTTAATTAACTATTGTATTTTTGAAAGTAGATAGGCAAGAAAGGATGTTACGATTCCCTACCCTGTAACACATTTCACCAAAAGAAACCAGGTTTCTCATGTTCCAGCAACTCTTTCTAATGAATAATGTACTTTAGCATTCAATTTCTGCTCAACATTCTGCGATAAGCATAAAGTTCTCAGGAAATACCTAGAATCTGTGCACTTTCCATAAAATTTTCCACGTGTGTGAAAGTTGTGGGAAATTTAACATAAGAGAAGAGAATTACTACAAATCCAACAAAGTACCAAAAACGTGCTGAAAACACAATTTGTTAACTCTGAGTGTTCCACAAAGTCATCATTAAAATCATCGGTGTGGATAAAATGGGCAAAAGAAATATATAACCTGGAAACACATATAGAAATTTATTCCTGAAATCTGTAATGGGGGGTGAAAAAAGAAAACTACCTTTTCAGTTTTTCCTCATGAGAACACTTATACTGTTTGCATATTTCAGTGAGAAAGTTTCACAAGTGTAAGAAATCGATTTGCTATGTTTGGAAGTTCAAGAATGACTTCAAGCATGAAATGACTGAGGACACTGAGAAAGTATAACTGTGTGCGTCCCTAATGAGCAGAAGGAATTACTGCACTTCAAAAGAAACTGAAAGCACTTCATGAATTTGTTAGCCATTTAACATGTAATGGAAGTCACTATTTATAAAAGTGGATTTAAAATATTTATCATTTTCATCAACTTAGATTTATACCCTTTGGAAGAATTTGTGTTCTTAGCAGATAAACTGGGATCATATGTTCAGCATAAAACTGTTGGAAGGCCAGTGGGAAATAAGGCCAACTAAAAGCAGGAAGAATTTTATAGTTTGTAAATTAAATTAGAAAAACTAGACAGTATTAACAAGTACTTTATAAAGTGGATACATATTTTTATATATAACATATACAAATATATAAAAATTTGTTATCAATAAGGCATGAGGGAAGGCCTGAGGGAAAACAGCCGGGTTGTCATTGATGTCTGCTGCATGTACATGACTTTATTGGTGTCTGCTTTATAAATTTCGAATATATACTCATTACCTATAATAAGCGGTATTTTGCTCAAAGCTCAGAGAACAGTATTTGAAATGGACTCACCTGAATTAATGTATGGTTATCTTTAGAAAACACTGAATCACCTGACAGCAAGAAAGGCTCGCTTTTCTCACAGCTCTCCTGGCTGATGAGCGTGTCAGCATGGTTGGGCTGTGGGAAGATCAGGTGACTCTTCCGCGAGTCCGCGGTGAGGGAGACCTCGTGGGAATAGGTCTGCAGGAACGCCCGCACCCTGTCCACGCCCACAAAGTGCGAGGCAGGCATGTCTGCCAACCCCCCTTCTGAAGGCTGGAGCAGATGTGACTTGTGCCAGCGTGAGCGCCTCAGCCTGAGCGCCAGCAGCACAATGACAAAGGCAAGAAAGATGCAAGAGACAGCGGCCACCGCCACCACCAGGTACAGTGAGAAGCCAGAGTCATGGGGTTGGCGAGAGACTCAAGACTGCTCAGATCAGCCAGGACTCCCGGGATGCTGTCTGCCACGGCTACGGTGAGCGTCAAGGTGGCCGACAGAGGGGGCTCGCCATGGTCCTGAACAGCCACCACCGGACTCTGCTTGAGCGCATCTCTGTCCAGCAGGGCACGCGCAGTGCGCACCTCGCCCGTGTGCAGCCCCACCACTAAGAGCCCTGGCTCTCTGGCCTTGAGCAAGCGGTAGGACAGCCAGGCATTCTGGCCTGAATCTCTCTGTCTACTGCAACCACCTTAGTCACCAGGTAGCCAGGCTCTGCAGAGCGGGGCGCCAGTTCCACACCAGTGGAACTGTCTGTGGGGAGGGCAGGGTAGAGGATCTCTGGTGCATTGTTATTCTGGTCCAGAACAAACAGGCTCAGGGACACGTTGCTGCTGAGTAGAGAGTCCCCACTGTCCTGCGCCATCACCTGTAGCTGCAGGTCTCGGAACTGCTCGTAGTCGAAGGATCACAGGGCATACAGGGCACCAGTGTCTGAGTTGATGGAAATGCAGGAGGACTGGGAACTCCCTGGAAGGTGTCCTCAACCAGGGAGTAAGTGACCTGGGCGTTCTCTCCATAGTCAGGGTCATAGGTGGTCACAAATACTATGGAGGCTCCTCTGGGGTTGTTCTCTGGGATATAGGCGGTATAGGAGGAACATGAGAAGGCAGGAGGGTTGTCATTGGTGTCTGAGATATTCAGTGAGATGTGCGTCTTTGTGGACAGGGGTGGACTTCCTTGGTCAGTGGCAGTCACTGAGATGTTGTAGCTAGGAACCAGTTCTCGGTCTAGGAGTGTGTCTGTCACTAAACTATAGTAATTTCCATATGACTTTTCTAAATTAAAGAGCAGATGCCCTTGGATGAAATAGATCACTTGTCCATTTTCCCCAGAGTCTTGATCATTTACATGTAAAAGGGCAATTAATGTCCCTCTGGGAGAGTTTTCCAGAATGGAGCTGGAGACAGATGTGACAAGTACTTCGGGGGCGTTGTCATTCACATCCAAAACTGTGATAAGTACTTTGACTCTTGCAGAATACCCTGCGTTGTCTGTTGCTTGCACTTCCATCTCATAGAAGCCTGATTCTTCGTGGTTCAGTTCCCCTGTTGTTGAAATTGTCCCTAAATTACAATTTAGCTCGAAAAGTTGAGCGGCCTTGTCGTCCACATACCGGAAGGAATAAATCACTTCAGCGTTGGTTCCTTCGTCAGGGTCGGTGTCGTTCACCAGAAGCAGCGCAGTGCCCACAGCCACGTTCTCATGAACGTTTGCCCGGTACTCGGACTGCGCGAACGCCGGCGCATTGTCGTTCGCATCCAGGACTGTCACGAGGATGCCCGCGGTGCCCGTGCGCGCTGGGTCACCTCCATCCGAGGCCAAGAGAACCAGGTGGTGAACCGCCTTTTCCTCGAAGTCCAGGGCGCGCTCCAGCACCAGTTCCGGGTACTTGTTACCATTCGCTCCGCTTTGCACCTCCAGCGAGAAGTGACTATTACTACTGAGCTTGTAGCTTTGGAGAGAGTTCGTCCCGATATCCGGATCCCAAGCGTGGGGAAGTGGGAACCGCATCCCAGTGGCTGCGTGTTCACTTATTTTTATTTCTAATTCACCTTCCCGGAAGTAGGGGGCATTATCATTAATGTCCCTCACTTCTACCACCACCCCGCATATTTTCACTTTATCCTCCGTCAGGATCTCCAGATTTAGTTGACATTTTATGGCCCCCATACAGAGCTCCTCTCGGTCTATTCTGCCCCCGGTGACTAAGCTGCCGCTTCGAGGATTCAGAGCGAAAAGTTGTGTCCTACCTGCGGAGATGATGCGGACTCCACGCTCCTCCAGTTCCCAGGCCTCCAGCCCCAGATCCTTAGCGATATCGCCTACCGTAGAGCCTTTCTCCAGCTCCTCAGGAACTGAATAGGATGTATTTGAGTGCATCCCGTTTCCCAAAGAATCCCCAGGAGAACTCCCAGCAAGACCATCTCTTTGCAGTCCTGGTGCAGTCGTACAGGAGTCATTGTCACTTTCCTAGAGGATTATTTCTAATTTTTCCTTCAATCACCGAAGTCAGGATCAACACTTTGGTCCTTATCCGTCAGCTGGGGGATCAGGGCTCCTCCGTTCAGTTTTCTCACAGTCCAAGAGGAGATGGTTAGTTTCTCTCTGTGCTTTGTGCTTCTGGAGCACGCACTGCAAGCAGGATCTCTCTGCTTTTCCCTGATTGGTGAACAGCGGCGCTCAGAGTCCTAACCAATTACTGCACAATCTTAACTCCAGGAAAGGCTTGTTGGTTTTTAGACCTCAAATGGCTCCACCTACTGTTCTTCAAATAGGGTTGGAAGTGAAGACAATTAAAACTTCAGTATTTCTTTTCACTGAAACTTTAGGGAACTTCTTTTTATTTCCCTGAAATGTTTCACAGAGAGCTACTTTCTTGAGATTATTTTCTGTAGCTATAGGCATATTCTGATTTTCCTAATAGGCTTTTAAATGAACTTGAAATTTCTATACACAGTAATTCTTATCTTTAATTTTAGTGCACCTGCTTCGACATCGCCAATACCACCCCGACATCCTTATTATGAGACATTCACCTGGGCATTTTCCATGTTGCAAAATCAAATATTAGAATAATTTAAAATTTCTCAGCTTTAATTTGGGGCATTTTTCCATAGGTTCTTAAATTAACCTAAATGAAAGAATTATTTTAACAGGTTGCTGACATTTAAGGTTAAAAACCAAGTTTTCACAATAATAGAAACCTAAAAATAAGAAATGTGATTGTACACATTATGAGAATCGCCAGAAGTTAATAGAAGACACATTAACATTTAACATTTTAAGAAAAAAATAGAAGCATTCCAACTTGCATAGACTGGAAATAGAGGCAGTACTCTATAATCTACTGTCACATTATATTCCAAAAGACTGTGCAAGAAAATTAGTAATCCAAAGAATATTATAAACTTACCTTAATGTGTGTAACAAACCTAGTTCCGATTACTGAGAATTACTGGCAATACATTTGGAAGTCCATCAAAATATAAGAAAAAATTCTCAGAGTGCTGTATTTTTATGAATGTAAATATTTATATTCTGAGTCTAAGCACATTTGGTAGGCATACCATAAAATATTTTTTTAATTGGGAAGAAATCTACAAGTGGCTGTGAAAAAAGACAGGGCATAAAAATTGACCTACCCAGTGGTATTCCAAGAATCCTTAGCAAATGTACCTGAATATTATAAAAGCATTACTATGTCCTTTAAAAAGATGCCCTGGCTGGTGTGGCTCAGTGGATGGAGTGCAGGCCTACCAACCAAAGAGTTCCTGTTTTGATTCTGGTCTGGGGATATGCCTGGGTTGCTGTCCTGGTCCCCAGTTGGGGGCACCTGAGAGGCAACCACACATTGATGTTTCTCTCCCTCTTTCTCCCCACCTTCCCCTCTCTCTAAAAATAAATAAAATCTTTTTAAAAAGCCCTTTCTCATGCATTTTCATCTCTTTGTATTTAATAGAGTAAAAAAAAAAGCCATCTCTAGATGAAAGGCACTCATTGAAACTCACGTGAGAAAAAGCAAGAGTTAAAGCTTAACTTGTTATTCTTCTCAGTGACACTTACTACCAAAGATTCTTCATGAGAAAGATCTTGTGGAAGGACAACTTCTGGCGTCCTAGAGAGAAAATTAAACTGTGTTTCCTGAGAATTGGAGGCAACATACAGATTGTAGGAATAAGGCAAAGTTCCCTCGTTGTAGTTGGGAGAAACCCCTGGTGCAGTCTTAGTACACAGACCAGGCTGAAAGCAGTGCCAGGTAGCCAGGCTAGAGGAAGGTCGCAAGCGCACCGCAATGGCCAGAATCACCGCCAGGAGGAAGAGCACGGATATCAAGGCCAAAGCCATCACCAGGTAAAACTGCAGCTCAGCCTGGGGGTCAGAGGGTGTGGGACGTTCGCGGAGGTCCGGCAGGGCCTCTTGTAGGCTGTCAGCGAAGACCAGGAGCAGCGTGGCGGTGGCCGAGAGAGGCGGCTGTCCCCCGTCGCGCACACAGACCAGCAGGCGCTGACGGACCGCGTCCCTTTCACCCAAAGCACGCGCTGTGCGCACCTCGCCCGTGCGCAGCCCCAGGCTGAACAGTCCAGGCTCGCTGGCCTGCAGCACGTGGTAGGACAGCCAGGCATTGTGTCCCG